>JAMZAV010018860.1:0-18549 GCA_024449915.1 Sweltsa coloradensis
GAAAAAAAAAAAAATTTTTTTGGGGGAACCCCTTTTGGGGGGGCGGGGTGTTGTAAGATAGAGATCCAGTCCTAAGGTAGGGGCGAGTTAACAGGAGACTCACCCAAGGGGGATATGCCAGGGGTACGCCAAAGAAAACCAGTCTCAAGTGAGGTTGCTTAAAACCCTATAATTTGGCAGCCTAGTAAACTAGAGACTTCGTGGAGGGGGGGTTGTTTCTACGCAAGTTCTGGGGGAAATGTGGGAACAAAAGAATGGTAAAAAGACGGGGTAGTGGTTGTGGTGTTTTTTTGAGGTCCCAGAGTGGACGGGGGGTTTTTTGTGGGGGCCTATAGGGGTGTGGATAAGTGTGAAGATGGAGGAACTCACCTTGCTAGGAGATATGATTCGGTAAAGTGGTTTTAGATGGTGCCTATGTTAGGGGGCATAGTAACTCATTTTTAGGAAGATTAGATTTGTCGTGTGAATAGGATCAGTGTGGCGGTATAGGAGTTCAATAAGGCATAATAATCAAAAGTGGTGTTTATTTCTTTAGAATTGGGTTATCTACGAAAATTTTGTACTTTTGTATGTGTCTACTGACCATTTTCACGTGGGGTTATTCAAACATTTTGTTTTTTTTGTATGTGTTACTGACCATTATTACGTGAGGTTATCTACGAACATTTTGTGTTTTTGTATGGTTACTGACCAAATTCTAGTGAGGTTCATCTACAAAACTTTTGTACTTTTGTATGTTTTACTGACCATAATATTACGTGAGGTTTCATCTACGAACATTTTGTATTTTTATTTTTGGTTCAAAGTAAAAAATAGTGAAAATTTCAGTACAACCTTGGATAAGGAAAATAGTTATAAGAACATTAGAAATATTAAAATTATTGTGGATTTATGCGAAATTTAATGGGAAATCAAAAAATTTGGATTTAGTAAATTCAATATTAATAAAAATTTTATACATTGATTACAAAGATAGATGTGTCTCAATAGATTTGCCTGGTAATCTTAGGGGCAACGTTTCATCTTTCTGCGCGAGCTGTATGTTTTCTGATAAGAGTGTACCCGAGACATAGTGAGTGTTTTTGATCGTCTGCGGAAAGACTTAATGATCCGAGTAATAGGGTCTAATTAATATCCAACATGGGGTGGGGTGGAGGGGTGAGGGGTAATCACCGCGGCAGCCGGGGGGCACACTTGAACCCGGCTGCGGTGAGGGGGGGGAGGCCAGGGGGATTAGAATAGAATCGAGGAGTTCTTTCCAGGGATGATCCGGTGAGCAGTGTACGTAGGACTAGATGGTGGGAGGTGAAGAACGGCCACTCGCAATCGCACCGCCGATAACGCTCACGCTCACTTAAGGCTATTCCAGAGCACTCTTACCGATATTTTGAAGTCAACGAAAATGGCTAAAGTTGGTTGGATGAAAGATTGAACTTAATAAAAAAGGAAAAAAATAACTTTTTTTGGGACGGGACAAAAGCTCTATTGGCTAAAATATGCAAATTTTGGTTCATTCGGAAATGATGTTTTAGATGAATATTTAATTTGTAGCTTTGATTTTTCTTTTTATTGCATTCAACCACACCTTTGTCTCTGGACTGAATACAAGGGAAACTAATTTTATGAATAACTTTGCTGAACGAATTTTTTCGTGTTCCGGTTCAAACTCTTTTTGCTACATGTGACCAAAAAAAAATCGTTCAGCCCAACATTATTCAGAAAATTCTTTTCCATTATACTTCAGTCAGATGACAAATGGGTGTAGAGCAATAAAAAAAAATCATAGCTAAAAATAAAATATTGACATCCAAAACGTTCATTTCCGTAATGACCCAAAATTTGCAATAATGGCCAAAAATAGAGCTTTTGTCCCGTCCAAAAAAAAGTTTTTTTTCCTTTTTATTCAAGTTCATCTTACATCAACCAACTTTTAGCATTTTCCGTTGACTTTCAAAAATATCGGTAAGTGCTATGGAATAGCCTAAACGACAAACAAAAACACAATGAAAAACAAAAACGAAACGAAAACGAAAAACGCAAAACACAAAAATACAATTTAGTACTTTATTTGTTTTATGTAGAAACAGCATAAGTCTACAACAACCATCCGAGTAAAAACGAAAAAAAAAACTTATTGTGTGATTGTAATAATCTCTTAGAAAAATAGATAAGACAATAATGGAAAGATTCATGATACAAGACAAAGTAGTGATCAAAGTTAATTTCACAAACCACAAAATAATATTATATTTTGATTGAAAATGAGTCGTGGACTTATGTTGTTGTCTCCACAAGCGTGTTTTTTTAAAAGCACAATTTACTTTCATATAAACATGCTAGATGCGGAATTAAACTGCAAATTATTGCAATTTCAGGGGAAAAACAAATTTTAAAAAAACACCATGTATTGTAATAGAGAACAAATCAAATTCCTGGACCTTTGTTTTTTCTTCTCAGAATTCAGGTCCATGTGTCAGATTCGAATGTGGCCTAACTTATTTTAGTCCCAAAAAAGTGGACTGATGCTGTGTCTGCATTAACAGGTTCAATAATTTGACCAAGTTAAAATACCGATCTATCCTAGTAGATAGGAGACGACACTAAGTATTTAGACATAATTATACTGGAACTTGATATTTTTTTTTTTCTTTTTTATCATTTACCTTTGCTGGTTTTTAATAATTTTAAAAACTTTAATAGTCTTCAACTTGAGTATTAGTCTATAAATCAATGATATCATAGTCAATGATCTAGAAAAGTATTCGTTCATCATCCATATCACAACAAGCGAATATTTCGGTAAACTTGGTTGATTACATTTTGGCATTAAACACATTTATTTTATAAGCGTTGACTAATTAAACTAAAAAATTACGATTGGATGTCATTAAACATGAAGCGTTTGTGCAGCATTAAGTATTATGTCCCAAATTTTGTTCAAAAAAGGGTTCTCAATTATATTCTAGAAAACTATTTAGACCTATACAACTTTTATTTAGAAAAATCAAAATTTATTTTATTAACACTGCAAAATAGAACCAAATTATTATGAAAATACAACTATTTAAAGTGTATGGGTTTTTCATCATGATTAGTTTCAAAGTGACTTAAACAAGGAAGCCACATAATGATAATAGATATGTGGAAGTTTGTCCCTGCCCGAACATAGTCTTAACCCTCCCTTCACACGACGTACGTAAGCCTCGCACCTCGTCTGACCACACCGCCCCCTCCTCCTCACGGCCAGCATGAACCATAAAGCCACCGCCTTGTGTATAACATTTCACAGCTCTGCCGCCACGCGCGCCACCTCCGGCGAAACTCAATTTAAATCACGCTCTGCGTTGTCACATTATCTGCGGGCAACAGCGGGCTAAGTCTCGCGTGCACTAGAGAGAGAGGGTACAGTCTTGAGCGCAGATTGTCTTCTTGTCCAGGGTTATTCAACATCCAGCTGGGGGGATAATACGGTTTTTGCTTTCACTCGTTGCAATAATATAGTGATCTGGTCAAACAACTGGTGGTGTCGTCTTAAGATGCTGCTCTTATTTCAACAAGGGACGAATTATTTACTAAATTCTGGATTCAATCTAAGATGTGTCTCATCACTCTTAATTCACATTTTCCCCTCTTCATTTTATTCAACAACCCACTCATGCATCCACTAAAATCACTATTTTTAGACCTCATTAATCATGAAGGTACATTCTTTAAGAACTGCAAATGAATCCTTTGTACAACTTATTTTCAAATCAATCCAAACGTGTATTGTATTTTCACCCCTAGTGCGTGTATGAGTGTACTTTGTAATTGATTGTATTATTGTATTACGTACTATATTAGTCATTTCGAAGACTTCAAAACTGACCTCAGCTTTGATCATACTATTTATTTTATTACATTTACTGTGCCCATGATAAGCCTTCGGGCTAGTAAGTAAGGCATGCTAGTAATGCAATCCAGTGGTTTTGCCCCATAATAATAAAATTTAAAAAATCACTATACTATTATTTTGAAAAATCACTATGTTAAAAATGAGTTATTGATTCGTTATTATATTGTGTGTTGATTTTATATATTTTTTTAATTAATTTTATATTACATTTTTGTATCTTTGTATATTTGACGTTTTCTTTTTTGCTTTAATTCTATATTTTTTAATTATTATTAGGGAATTGCATTGTTAGGGAAGTATAGCAATTGAATGAATAAGGTATGCCCGACTGGCAAAATAAAGCATACAACAAATAAAAAAACATTTATAAATGAAGAAAATTATAATTAAAATAATTAAAATCCTAATGAAAAATCTACAAATATTACTAGTCTTACACAATTAAAATAACTCATTTTGAGTGGAGCTCAGATATAATAAAAATTGTGTGCTAATTCAATAAAAAAACATAAACAAAATAAACAATAAACAAATAATACCTTGTAATAAAATTTTTGTTTAAGATTAGATTTTTATTTGCACGGGAATGTGGAATCGGATATTTTCATACTGCTCCTAAGAGTGAATAATTTAATATTAAAACTTTACCACTGTTTATAGTTGTAAATTATTAATACAAAGCACATGTTTAAAAAACGGTTCAGTAGATTACCCGTCATTGCAATAAATCATTAGTTCACTTTGTACTGATCCAACACACAAACTAAATAAAAATCACAATCATGAGCTTGTTATTATATATTTCCAGTGGATTGAGGTGCCGCGCTAAACCGGCCCAAGTCCCTTGACGAGTTTCAAGTATCTGGACATTCTTGCACTGAGCCCTTGGTCTTCTAAAAGCACGAATACTTGACAACAAAAGAATAAAATTAAAAATTAGAATACGAACGACTTTTCAATGTGAAATCAACGATATGGAATTGTTTGAAAATGTGAAGGGACATATTTGTGTGTTTATTTAATTCCTCCGGGCACAAGATTGAGTTTGACGGCAGAATAAAGAACGATGGCGTAACATACGGAAGTGAGTTGCATTAAAGTTGCCTTTTGGAGTCAGTATTTTTATTTTTATGTTTCAATCTCCTTATACTCAATGCAAAAGGGACTAGGGCAATAGTAGTAGTTATTGGAGAGCGAAGCGAAGACTTCCAAATTCATGACCCCTAAAAACTTTAGCTCGGGTGTCTCTGTTGTTGTTTGAATCACTATAATGCGTTTTAAAAAGGACTTGCAATCGTAAAGACTTGATCCACGCAAACTAAAAAACTACAAAAAAAAAAGCTCATCCATCAACGTGACTAAAAAACCGTTTCGCGAGCGAAGTGGAATAGGTAGGGGTTTTAAAAATGCACACAAACCGGGCATCCAACCATTTTCCGTGGATTAGCGAAGGTCTGTTTAACCCGGTTCCACTCGAAACCAAAGTTAAGCAGAATCGGGCGTTGGCAGGGGCAGCCGAGTGGGTGGACCGCTATGCCATAAAACTTCCACGTATACCGCTGGTTAGAGCAGAGGAGGGTTCGAGAGCTAGTGTAAACGGCTTCTTTCTCCCGAACGTCCATGCTCGGACAACAGTCTGGGTTAGTGCGAGTAACCTTTGACAGTACGTCAAAGTTACACCGTATTTCCAGATGGGACATGAACCGTGGTCCCTTGGCACTTTTCAAAGGAGTAAAGCTACGTGCCCGGTATCGGGTTTCCCTCACCCGTCTGTTCGTACTTCATCACACATACACACCTTATAAGCACATAATAAATTTAAAGTTGTTTCTGAATCAGCCCTTGTTGATTCTGGCGCTTGAATCTGAAATATGTTGAAACGCCAAATCGCAAATCTTGAATAGGTCAATTTTAGCTACGTTTGTGCATGTGCGGACGTATTGAGACTGGGACCTAGCTTCATAGATGTTAGGGGAGCAGGATTGAATTATTGTCAAAGTTTATTTTTTTGGTTGAATAATATGTTATATTGTTTATTCACAATTAATTTTTTTAAATAATAAATATTTTTTGATTTTATTTTATTTTTTTAGAAAAAATTAATTAAATTTATGTTGCTATGACAAATTGACAACTTTCGTATATTTAACGATTTAAAAATTAATGTATATAAAAAGCAAATATTTTAAATTAATTTTAAACTTGTCTAGCCAAAAACCCAATTGCTGAATTAAAAAAATCAATATTAGCAAGTGGAATAACCTAGTAAAATATGGTACCGTGAATGTAATTACTGCACATGAAGTTACACCTTAAATATTTATCTTTAACACTGTTCACCAAAACTATATTTATAAAACTACGGTACATATTAATTAGGCAGTTTTGAAGCTAGAGCTTGAAATATTTGAGGACCCCTCCCCCCCCAATATTTTTCTCACCTCCGCTACTTTATTGAGATAGGCCTATGTATGACAAATATAGTAGGAAGGACATTTTGATAAATTATCGGGATCAAAGTATAGCGCATGCTTTAGGTCTAAAATGCCCACTTTTTGGACAATGTATATGACAAACACTAGGTTCTTGGAGTGAACGCGTCGAAATGATGCAACCAGTGCAGAGACGGGCGTCACCTACGTCACCGTAAAGCATCTGATGAGTCGACGTAGATCAGACGAAAACGTCGGTGGACGGCGGCCTCAGTCTCTGCATGGTTCATCATTTCGCACGCGGTTTTAACACAAGAACCTGTACAAACACCGGTCGCGAAAAAACCTGCAAACAATCCACAAATATTGTGCTAGATTATAACAGTATCTGTGAAATGTCTAGAAAAATACAAATTCCAAAACAATTAAATCCTCATGACTGTTATTACTATTGGCTTAAGCTCACCATAGAAATCTAAAATTTATGTCTCTAAGTTAAAAATTGTTCGATTAAATGGTCCGAAATCTGAAAATTAACATGGCGGAACATAGGCTGTTCCGCCTTCCCTTAAAAATCATTGCAGCCTCCCCCTTTGAGTGACGGAAGCGACACCAGAGCGCGATGCGGCGGGCGGGGATGAGAGTAAGTTGGACGCCTTAAGGACGCCGCTGTCACCGACAGCCGGATGTGAATACAGAGGGGGCGGGGGGGGCGTCCACCTGCCAGGGATCAAAAAACTAAAAGCGTTTTATTGTTTGCAATGTTCTTCAATTGAATTCCATTTCATTTGTTGTGTCGCAGGAAGACAGTTGTTGGCGCGAGCGTCTAAGAGCGATTCACCACCCCTGTTTTAGGCAATTTTCTGTGTGCTCGGACTGAATACCTCACAAGTAACTTGTTAGGAAATTTGAACACATATCTCAAAAAGTGGGAAAATAAAGGGTTTCTATAGTAACACATTCCTAAAATTTGTTTTGAAAAAATTAAAAAAAATAAATTAGATTTTCACGAATTTCAATTTTGTTAAAAAGTACCAAAATTGACTATATTCGTGAATTTTTTCTGGCCTGATCAATCAAAATTTGAAAATCTATTATGACTGTGGAACGTCCATGTATGCTTATTGACAAGTTTGCAAAATTGTATATACGTAGGATGCCTTTTTTGCCGAGCAAACCGCTATTATACTAAACTATCAAAGGGTGGTGACACCCCCTGACTTCATTCGGGTTAAAAACCCCTTCGAGACAGGCAATCCTGACTGAAGGATTTTTTTACGAGTTTTTTCAATCAGTCGTAACCTATCCGCAACATACCTAGTTAGTTAGAACTTGAAGGGAGCATGAATTGCAATCATGGGCAGGTTTCCCATGAGAAAACTATTAAAAAAAATAAAAAATATTGATCGCAGGATATAAGTTCTCGTGGGCCGAAGTAAAGTAGAAGTATCGTTTGTAAAGAAATTGTGGTTTAGTAGTTAGTTTTCAGATTTGTCTTTGTTTTGAAATATTGCTTACAAAAGAAAAGTCTTGGAATTAAACCTCCAGTCAGGATTTCGGGTCCGACCGATTTGAAACAGTAGGCCTACCTTCCCGATCAAACCGTTCCGCCTATTTACGCTGAGCAAAAACTGCGGTAAAGTTACTTATTGACATAATCGTTCGTGTTGTATTAAACTTGAAATAGACAAACTATGAAAAGCATATGAAAATAAGGGCTCAACAGATCAAAAACGCCAACCAAACAATTAAACAGACGTAAGCGAAGGACTTTTAATTCTTTCGAAAACAAAAATCATTGAAAAACTTAAATTTAATATGAAAATAAGGGTCAACAGATCCACAAACGCAATCAAAACAATGAACAGCGTAAGCGAATACCTTGTAAATCTCTAAAACAAAATCTTCTTAAAAAACATAACAAAAATTATCAGCACATCACCAAGTTTCGTCGCCAACTAAACAATCGTCAAACTTGAATGAACTACCCAGAGTGCTTTGGTCTGTTTTAAAGCAACTCAAGAATCAAATAACCGGCAAACAGTTCTAGAAAAGATCGCCGAGACTTTCTATGAGAGAACGTACACCCCATAGATAATGGGACATCGATTTTCTGCCAGTCGCAGGTCTGACTCTTTGCTTTGCTCCCAGTTCAGACCCCCCCCCCCCTAAAGCTGCTCTGGTATTAGTTTTACCGAGATGTGAATATCAAGCAGATTGACGAACCACTCGTTGGCTTCGTTGGTATTGTGGTTAGAGGCTTGCTTACAATGCAGAATGTCGTAAGGCTATTGCTACCACCTCTGGCCTGATAAATTTGAAAGTCAAAGAAACATGGCTTACAAGTTTACTGAATGAAAGAGGGCCTTACTAAACAGACCAAAAATGGGGGGCGGGATATAATCACCACTATGCGTCATTATATTATTTCGCGTTTTTGACAAACAATGTGGACAGAAAGTTGGTGCAAAATCAAATTTTGGGAACGGTTTTCTGGGATTTATTGCTTCTGAACACCTTTAACACTTTAACTTTAGCTACAAGGACAAATGGATTTTGAAAAATCAGTTGGTGTACTATTTTTTTTCAAACCGGTACAAATACGAGTTTTTTGTTTTGTATCGTCTGGCAAAAAAAATCGTAAATCCAACTATTTTTTCAGAAAATCTATACTGTCAGTATAGCTGAAGTTGAAGCTAAAGAAAGATCAGAAACTATATCCAGAAAAAAACGATTCTCAAAATCTTCAATTTTAGCACCCAGCTGCGTACACACTTTGCCGAAAAAAACGATTCATACAATGGCCGATTGTGAAGTGTCTGTCCCAAAAAAATACAAAAAAAAAAAATCTGTTTCATAAAAGGTTCTTTTTCATTCGGCCAACTTTCATAGACTTTTAAGGTGGGACTGTTGACCTACCCTGATTAGGTTAAAAATCTACCGCACGTTATTAACGCTGCGATTCCCTAAAACAATCTGTAATGCGCGCGTGAACACCGTCTCGACCGGTGCGAAATAGCAGACCGGCGCCTTGTTTATATTAGTTTGGCCATGTTTTCTCGACTCTCGAGAAGGCTGTGTGATCGCGAATCACTCGGGCCAAGAAAACGCTGGAAATGAAGATGAATAATTCGACAAGAGTCGATAAAGTCATATATATCGACAAACATTCATTACTAAGGGAGTTCTCCCATTGAAAATAACTAATTCTTGTAAGTCGGACCGATATTCACAGATTTTTATAGGCAAGAGTACACGTGAGGCACTAATAGAATTGCCCTAACGTGCAGGATTTGTTCCCCAAAAAAATTCACAAAAGGGTAAACCACATTACAAATTTGTGAAAGTATGGGTCCGATTGGAATAAATTTTCTTGTGTATTAATACTAAGGGCAGATATCCCATTGACAATAACTTATCATCGTCGAGGACTGAATTGAACCGGTTTACGGACACGATCGTGCAATGGAATCCCCTCCCCATCACCTCCGTCCCTTAAAAGCAAAAAATCTGGTTGGTTTGTGTTTTGTTTTTAATTTTTAATTTAACTCAAATGTAGCCTTAATTACAAAATCCAAAATTCTTAACATCCCTTAAAAATCTATGGTTATGAAAATATGTAAAAAATACTACTAATCTTAGAAAAAGTGCCAAGGGTTAATTAAAGTTTGGAAAGATCATATTTTATCAACAAACGCGCGTTAATTTTGGTAACAAATTCTGTATCTGTATCGGTATCTGTACCTGGTACCTGAACTGTATCTGTATCTGTATTGATCTGTATCTGTATCTGTATCTGTAACCAGACCTGTACATGTATCTGTATCGCATATGTACCTGTACCTGAATCTGTATCTGTATCTGTATCTGTTATCTGACCTGTACCAGTACCTCGTAATGTATCTGGTATCTGTATTCTGTATCTGTATATGATCTGTATCTGTATCTGTATCTGTACTGCTGATCTGTCATCTGGATCTGTATTGTTTGTTATTTGTTATCTGGTGGCGTGTGCTCGGCATATGAATCACATCGCAGTAACGCATGTATGGCTCGTAATAAACACAGCATCTGGCTTCTATTGCTTCTTATTGGATTGAGGACCTTCTCGTATAATATCCTTGCAAGTGTTATTGATAAGTTACATCGCAGCCGCTGTACACTCTTAGGCGGGCGGAGGGGCGGGGGGGTTGGGTGGGGGTACACTCACGTAACAGCCGGCCATTGAGGACCGACACGAGGCAATATATAAGTAGCGGGGAGCAAATATTAGAAGCCGATTCACTGTCTGTCGGAGCAATACAGATTTATACTTTATCATTCAACTTTATACATATACTGATGACCAGACAATCTTAGTATTATGTAGTTATCTCCATATTCAAGTTACAACAGTGATGGGCTCGAGCGTTAAGCGCGAGACTTTGATCGGCGACCCAGCCAGGCACCCTGGGTTTCGAATCCCGTCAAAACCGGTAAGCCTGAATGAATGTAGGCAAAGGGTTGAGTACACGTAAACAGGACTCAGACATCCCTTTACAAATCGTCCAACTCCAATATACCTGTGTGCATGTTTGTACCGTACAGCGGGGCATCTTAACCCAGTTAAGTAAAAGAAGAATAGGAAGGTACATTCAGGTGGAATACGAGAAAGAAATACAAACACAAGTTGTACTACTTGTATCTCCTCTAGATCACCCACTATCCCACTTCCACCCTTGAGGGAATAGCAAAGATGACACTGTAGAATGTGAAAGAGAGATCGTATGGACCGGAGAAAAGAGAGTGTAAATTGTTCCTCCTCTTATTCTTCTACTGCATACTTACTAAGAAGGAAACAAGTACAATTTCACCAAATGAGATAAGATCTTGCCTTCTAATCAGTGCAGTCATTCAAGTGTTGAGAGGTGTGGCTAGAGCCTCGCAGGAAGGTCGTGATTTGGTGGTTCCGAAACACTCCTCGCACAATAGCGCGATTCCTTAAATATGAAAAAATTGTTTCGAGAACATTATTAGTGATTGAGGTGGTATTTTAAGCTTAAAGTTTTGATCAGCAATAGGGTAATAAGACAAGTGTATCAACACACCTTCTTACAGGCACTGGAGTGTTGGTCATGGGCAACACTTTCTGACAACAAGACAGAGACTCGAAGATGCCCCCAAACATGGCTGAGTATTAACGTTGTACACTACATGGTTTAATACCTCACTCCAATCGTATGCATATGGTAGCTGTATGTAAGTTATCGTGTGATCTTACTTGCTTTAATAATTTCTATTTTGAAACTAATCACGTGTTGTAAAACTCGTACTTTATTTATCCTGATCCACCGACAACTCCAAGGCACGAACCGTTGGCATTACGAATCCTTGCCAAGCCAGACTCATCACCGGAGAACCAAAGTTAGTCTAAGAGATTAGTGGACGGTGGTATTTTAAGCTTAAGTTTGATCTATGAATTAGGGTAAATTATAGGCACATATTCAAACGTAAATAAACGTATATTGTAACTACATGCAGAACTAGACTCTATATTACCACATCGTGAAAGACCACCAGAGAAACACAGACAGAAAGTGAAATCGTTGACCCCCCGCCCCCCAAGAAGATGCCCGTGCACAGTGGTAGGACACTGCCGTGGTAAGCTACCCTCAGAGGGGAGAGTTTTAAGACACACTCGCATTTCCATCCTAGATGAAAACGCTCACATTGACATGGACATTAGTGCAAGGAAAGCAGAGAAGGAACAAATTCTGCCACCTCCTAAAGCGTGAACGAATCACACAGGGTCTGAAGGGGAAGAAGGAAACAGTAAGGACAAAAAAATGTTCCTTCTTTAAATTACTGGACATACGACACTTGTATCATTTCACCAGGGTAAGATTGGTATGGTCTTACCTGTAATCAGCAGTCAATAAAGTGTTGAGAGACTCCAGATCTTCTGGTCCTTGCGTGACTTAGTCTCGAAAGTGAACGAGAGCGTTACCATCCTCAAAATAGGTCATTCAAGAAATCCTCGACACTTCTCGAGAACTACCAAAGGAGTTCTAGTTAGTAAGATGCTAATGTTAAGGGAGATCACCTATTAGTAACTGCACCCAGCCCCCACATCGTGAACGTCATCCACCAGAGACAAAGACAGAGAGTGAGCTGTTGACCCCGCCTCCGAGAAAGGTGCGGTACACCCAGGGGCAAGAGTACGGCACAGCCTTGCAGACGACGTGTCCCTCAAGAGGGGGGGATTGTTTGGACACACCCGCACTTCTCCATACCCTGATGAACCGTTCAACATCAAGGTGATTGATAATACCCTTGGTTGTTGGCTCTGAAAATGTTATGCACCACCCGAATACCAATATAACATATTGTTCAGCCACTCTTCTTCTATTGAATTTGCAAAAGTTATAAACGAGGATTTTTTTCCGACAGTATTCTAACTCAAAGGGGTGAACCCCCGTTCATTCTTAAAACCCCGGCAACCAAAATTTTTTACTTTTCTGAAACCCGCTTGTTAGTTGAACTTGAAGGGAGCATGAATTGCAATCTGGGCGGGTTTTTCCAGGGAGAAAACTATTAAAAAAAAAAAAAATATTGATGCGGGGATATAAGTTCTCGTGGCCGAAGTAAAGTAGAAGTATCGTTTGTAAAGAAGTGGTTAAGAGTTAGTCAGATTTGTTTTTGTTTTAAAATATGCTACAAAAGAAAAGTCTTGGAATTTAAACTCCAGTCAGGATTTCTGGTCTCGACGGTTTGAAAACAGTAGGCCTACCTCCCGATCAAACGTTCCGCCTTTACGTTTAAGCAAAAATGCGGTAAGTTACTTATTGACATAATCGTTCGTGTTTATAAACTTTGAAAAAAGCAACAAATGAAAAGCATAGAAAATAAGGCTCAACAGATCAAAACCAAACCAAAAAATTTTAAACAGCGTAAGCGAAGGCCTTTAATTCTTTGAACAAAAAAAATCATTGAAAAATTTAAAATTTAAATATGAAATAAAGGGTCAAAGATCAAAACGCAATCAAACAAGAACAGCATAAGCGAATGTCTTGGGAAATCTCTAAAACAAATCTTAAAAACTTTCAAAATTTCAGCCATCACAAGTTTCTTTCGCCAACTAAAACAATCGTCAAACTTGAATGAATCCCAGATGCTTTGGTCTGTTTTAAAGCAACTCAAGAATCAAATAAGGCACAGTTCTAGAAAAGATCGCCGGACTTCTATGAAGAAGGGTACACCCCTAATAATGGACATCGATTTTCTGGCCAGTCGCAGGTCGACTCTTTGTTTTTTTCTGTTCAGACGAAGTGCTCTGGTATAGTTTTACCGAGATGTGAATATCAAGCAGAGACGAACCACTCTTGGTTTCGTTGGTATTGTGTTAGAGGCTTGCTTACAAATGCAGAATGTCTTTAAAGGGGCTATTGTTACACCTCTGGCCGAAAAATTTTTGAAAATTTCAAAGAAACGGGGCTACAATTTCGAAGAAAGAGGGGCCTTACTTAACAGACCAAAAATGGGGGCGGGATATAATCTCACTATTGGTCATTATATTATTGTCGCTTTTTGACAACAGTGTGGACAGAAACAGTTTGGTGCAAAATCAAATTTTGGGAATCGGTTTTCTGGATATTGCTTCTGAACACCTTTAAACATTTAACTTTAGCTACAAGGACAAATGGATTTCTGAAAAACAGTTGGTTTGTACTATTTTTTTTCAACCGGTACAAATACGAGTTTTTTGTTTTGTATCGTCTGGCAAAAAAAATCGAAAATCCAACTATTTTTTCAAAAAATCTATCTGTCCGTATAGCTGAAGTTGAAGCTAAAGAAGCTCAGAAACTATATCCAGAAAACGATTCTCAAATTCAATTTAGCACAGCCGTCGTACACACTTTTGCCGAAAAAACGACATACAATGGCCGATTGTGAAGTGTTGTCCCAAAAAATACAAAAAAAAAAACTCTGTTTCAAAAAAGGGTTTCTTTTTCATTCGGCCAACTTTCATAGACTTTTAAGGGGGACTGTTGACCCTACCCTGTTTAGGTTAAAATTACCGCACGTTAAGTTAACGCGCGATTCCCTAAAACAATCTGTAAGGGGGCGTAAACCGTCTCGACCGGTGTAGCAGACCGGCGCCTGTTTTATATTAGTTTGGCCATGTTCTCGACTTCTCGAGAAGGCTGTGTGATCGCGATCACTCGGGCCAATAAAAACGTGGAATAAAGATGAATAATTGACAAGAGTCGATAAAGTCAATATATATCGACAAACTTTTCATTACTAAGGGAGTTCTCCCTTGACAAAAAAACTAATTTTTTGTCAAGTCGGACCGATATTCACAGATTTTTATAGACAGAGTACACGTGGGCATATAGAATTGCCCTAACGTGCAGTGATTTTTCCCCAAAAAAATTCAAAAAAGGGTAACCACATTACAAATTTGTGAATTATGGGTCCGTTTGGGGAATCAATTTTCTTGTGTATTAATACTAAGGGAGATATCCCATTGACAATAACTATTCATCGGACTGAATTGACCGGTTTACGGACACGTCGTGCAATGGAATTCCCCCCCCCCTCCCTCCGTCCCTTTAAAAGCAAAAAATTTTGTTTGGTTTGTGTTTTGTTTTTAATTTTTAATTTTAACTAAAAATGTAGCTTTAATTCAAAATCCAAAATTTACTAACATCCCTTAAAAAATCAAAGGTAGAAATATGAAAAAATACTAATAATCTTTAGAAAAAGTGCCACAGGGTTAATTAAAGTTTGAAAAAGATCATATTTTATCAACACGCGCGTATTTTGGTAACAAATTCTGTATCTGTATCTGTATCTGTACCTGTACCTGAATCTGTATCTGTATATGTACCTGTACCTGAATCTGTATCTGTATCTGTATCTGTATCTGTACCTGTACCAGTACCTGTATCTGTATCTGTATCTGTATCTGTATCTGTATCATGATCTGTATCTGTATCTTTTATCTGTATCTGTATCTGTATCTGTATCTGTATTATCTGTATCTGTATCTGTGTGCGTGTGCTCAGCTATGAATCACACGCAGTAACGCATGTATGGCTCGTAATAAACACAGCATCTGGCTTCTATTGCTTCTTATTGGATTGAGACCTTCTCGTATAATATCCTTGCAAGTGTTATTGATAAGTTACATCGCAGCCGCTCACACTCTTAGGGGGCGGGGGGGGGGGAGGGGGGGTACACTCACGTAACAGCCGGCGCGAGGGACCGACACGAGGCAATATATAAGTAGCGGGGAGCAAATATATTAGAAGCTGTATTCACTTCTGTCGGAGCAATACAGATTTATAATTTTATCATTCACTTTATACTATATCTGATATGACTAGACCAATCTTTACATGACATGTAGCATGTAGTATCTCCATATCTCAGTTACCAACAGTGATGGCTCGAGCGTTAAGCGCGAGACTTTGATTCGGGAGCACCTGGGTTCGAATCCCGTCAAAACCGGTAAGCCTGACTGAATGCTAATGCAAGGGGTTGAGTCCACGTAAACAGGCCTCAGACATCCCTTAACAATCGTCCAAACTCCAATATACCTGTGTGATGTGTACCCTACAGCGGGCAACTTCAACCCAGTTAAGTAAAAGAAGTAATAGGAAGGTACATTCAGATTACGAGAAAGAAATACAAACACAAGTTTGTACTACTTGTATTCCTCTAGATCACCCACTATCCCACTTCCCACCCTTGATGGAATAGCTAAAGATTGACACTGTATGAATGTGAAAGAGAGATAGTATGGACGGAGAGAATGAGAGGCAAATGTTCCTTCTTCTTCTTCTTCTACTGATACTTACTAAGAAGAAACAAGTACAATTTCACCAAATGAGATAAGATCTTGCCTTCTTATCAGTGCAGTCATTCAAGTGTTGAGAGGTGTGGCTAGAGCCTCGCAGACGGTCGTGATGTTCCGAAACTCCTCGAAATAGGCGATTCCTTTAAATCTGAAAATATTTTTCGAGAACATTATTAGTGAGTGAGGTGGTATTTTAAGCTTAAAGTTTGATCAGAATA
This sequence comes from Sweltsa coloradensis, assembly GCA_024449915.1. NCBI lineage: Eukaryota > Metazoa > Arthropoda > Insecta > Plecoptera > Chloroperlidae > Sweltsa > Sweltsa coloradensis. The sequence goes on from JAMZAV010018860.1 coordinate 16,390, forward strand.
GGGTAATTAAGACAAGTGTTTTCAACACACCTATCTTCAGGCACTGGAGTGTTGTCATGGCAACACTTTGACAACAAAACAGACGACTCGAAGATGCCAACATGGCTGGTACTTACCGTTGTACACTACATGTTTAATCCCTACTCCAATCGTATGCGTATGCGTAGCTGTATGTAAGTTATCGTGTTGATTTTTGTTTACTTGTTTAATATATTTCTGTTTTGAACTATCACGTGTTGTAACTCGTACTTTATTTATCCTGACCACCGACAACTGCATCGACACCAAGGCCGAACCGTGGCTTTACGAATCTTTGCCAAGCCAGACTCATCACCGGAGAACCAAAGGTAGGCTAAGAGATTAGTGAGGTGGTATTTTAAGCTTAAAGTTTGATCAGAATAGGGTAATTAAGACATTCAACGTATAAACGTTTATTGTAACTCGCATTGGAACTAGACTCTATATTCCACATCGTGAACGACCACCAGAGACACAGACAGAAAGTGAATCTGTTGACCCCCGCCCCCCAAGAAAGATGCCCGTGCACCAGTGGTAGTACACTGCCGTGGTCAGCTACCCTCAGAGGGGGAGTTTTAGACACACTCGGCCCTTTCCAAACCTAGATGAAAACCCCTCACATTGACATGGACATTAAGTGCAAGAAAGCAGAGAAGGGGAAAAAAGTCTGCCCCCTCCTAAAGCGTGAACGAACACAGGGTCTGAAGGTGGAAAAAGGAACAGTAAGGGACAAAAAATGTTTCCTTCTTTAAAATTTCTGACATACGAAACTTGTACAAATTTCACCAGGTAAGATTGGGATGGTTTTACCTTTCAATCAGTCAGTCAATGAAGTGTTGAGAGACTCTCAGATCTTCTGGTCTTGCGTGACTTTAGTCTCGAAAGCTGAACGAGATGCGCTGACATTCCTCAAAGTAGGTCATTCCAAGAAATCCTCGACTCTTCTTCGAGAACCTACCAAGGAAGTTCTTAGTTAGTAAGATGCTAATGTTAAGGTGAGATCATCTTATTAGTAACTAGCACAGCCCACATCGTGAACGTCCACCAGAGACAAAGACAGAGAGTGAGCCTGTTGACCCCGCCTCCCAAGAAAGTTGCCGTGCACCCAGGGGCAAGAGTACGTGCACAGCCCTGCAGACGACTTGTCCCGCGAGAGGGGGAGTGTTTAGACACACCCGCACTATCTCCATCCCTGATGAACCGTTCACATCAATGGTGATTGATAATTACCCTTGGTTGTTAGCTCTGAATGTTCTGCACACCCGATACCAATACTAATCATATTGTTCAGCCACTCTTTTATATATTCTCTCAACAATATGTTGGTTATAATAAGAATACAAATAATACAATAATACAATAAGATAATGAATATTATATTGTTGTTTTATATTTTTCATGGCTCCACCGCCTTCTAGATGACGTTGAATTTAAACAAAATTGTTTAACAATGTACAACATTAATATTAAGATGACAGAATTGGCTTTTTTAATATCTGGATTGAATATTATATTATATAGTTTATAATAATCTCATGATAAAGTAAGGACTGCATGAAATATAATTCGTAAAGAATCTGGGAAAGAACCTGCCCCTTAGCGTAACATAAATGCTTTCTCAGAGGGCAGTTTACTTGATACGCCGTACGAGGTAGAATATATTTTAAATAAGTCATACATGGAAGTCGCAAAAAAACAATCATATATTGACAAGTGCAAAAAACACAGAACTCGCGTTAAATAAATTAAATGCTTCTTCTACTCGTTGTAGCAAGTCTATATTTGTAGAACCGACGACATCGAAAGAAGTAGTAGATATAATAAAAGAAATGAAATACACAAGCACAGTAGATATTTTTGGAATAAACTCAATGGTAGTTAAATGTGTAGCTAAGTTTGTTGCTCTTCCGCTAACAGAAATATGCAACAATTCTTTACAGACAGGACAATTTCCTAAATGGTTTAAATACACCAGGACCATTCCAATTTTAATAAAAGGTGACAAAACATGTGCCAAAAATAATAGACCTATATCGCTCTTGCCAATATTTTCAAAAGTGCGAGAAAAAATTATGGATAGAAGACTAGAAAGTTTTCTAAATAAAAATAAAATAATAAAACCCAATCAGAATGGCTTCAGGA
>JAMZAV010018861.1:0-26840 GCA_024449915.1 Sweltsa coloradensis
TGCATTAACCAGAACAAGACGATAGGTACCTTAGGACTTCTAACTCAAATAGTAGGCCTAACTTAACTTTGTTGACAAAATGTTTCCATAAATAGCTAACATTTATTAAAAAAAAGTTATCAAGACTAAAAAATTTAAGAGTAAAAACTTTAAAAGTAACAACAATAACAAAACAAAAAAAACAGTAACCAATTACATCTATTTTGTTACTTCCCAACCCTGTCTTTGAATGAGGTTCGGAGTCACTAATAGTATACAGGGTTGTAAAGTGGAGACAGATGGAAACATTGATATTCCAGTGTGTTTGTTGTACCCTACTGAAGTTGAGACATTCTTTTAATTTCCAGTCGAGGACATGATCAAGGAAGTGGATGTTGACGGTGATGGCCGCATCGACTTCTACGGTGAGTTAGTAGTTTACCAGTGGCGTAATAGCTCCCTTCTTTTCTCAATTGAACCAGAGGCTGGAAGCAAACTGATCTGCTAAAATAATAAGGACAGAAACAATCAATTAATTTTGGTAAATCACAAAAACAAACACCTCTATCTGCATGAAACTGAAAGTTTTTACCTCGTTCCATCTCAGCCCTGAATGCAGCCGATTGGCTCTATTGTCTCTTTCATGTAAAGTACAGCTGACCTGGTTATCTCTTCCAGAGTTCGTGAGCGCGTTGGGTCAGCCCGGGGAAGACGAGGACATCGACGACGATGACGACGAGAGAGAAGATCTAGTGTTGATGGTCTAACTGAACTCGATATATCAGTTCGCTCTCTTCATCGCATCCCATTCGTAAACGCCACTACATCAAGTGAATATTTCATCTTTCTAAAAAATATTTCTATTCCTTCGGTTTTAAAAACATTCCTCATGTCGTCGTGTTCACAATGTTCTAAGTGTTATACGTTGTGTTGTGATGACTAATGTTTACTGTCCGACGTCTTCAAAGTAAAACATTACGCATCGAGTGATATCTAAACAAAACTATATTGTCAAGTTTTAAATGTGCATTGTACTGTACTAACAACTTTATTTTATTTAAATACTACGGAGTCTGCTAGTTTATAGATTGTAGCTGCAAATAATTCACAAAATACTATACTAATGTCATTAAACACATGAAAATGAATGAAGTTCACAATCTACTCTGTAACTGTTTGAGCCCATCAACCACAAACAAGATAAGGAATGGAATTTTAAATTACTAAACATAAATACTAGCCAAATAAATATTAATTGGGAATTTCACGTGGTTAATAAAGAATGATATGTAATAAGATATGAACAGATATTAGGCCCATTAAAATATATTCTTTACAATTACATTATTATACTATTGGTTCAAAACTTCAAATATCATTCAGTAGGCCTATTTGAATGGGCTGGATCGAAGGGAGTACATCTCAAAAGCATTTAGTTAGCTCCAGTGTATAACAAATAGGATATGGTTTTTCGTGGTCCTGGATGGATTCTTCCGAGTTTTATGTGACAGCTTGCATCTTCTGTTTACGCAATATGAATAGTAATTAAAAAATGGCTACCCTAAGGAAAGCAAAAACAAAGATAAGCATGGGTACAATTTGAAACCGATATATTACAAGATTAAAAACATAGGTAGGCCTACTAAAGAGTATTCACCAGACGTTCAAAGTGACTGGAGCATGTGCCACGTGTAATTTACATTTACCCAACAGTTCATATAGGCCTATTATGTCAACTCTAAATCTAAGTAACTTGCACTTAAGAGAAATAAAATACTAAGTGTACAAAAAATAGCTGAAACTTCAGCAAAATATTAAAACACATTTTGAAATTTGATTTTTTTGGGTATGGTACTAGTAGTCTGCTATATAAGTTTTAGTATGCATGCATGTGAATGTAAAGAGCCTACAAGTATGTGACTAAAGTACATAATTTGAATTTTGATATAGTACTCATATGGCATTTAACATTGGCATCATGCCATTGTTGTCGGCCTCTATTTCAATAACATTACAAAACTGATTCGGTGTGTGCGGCCAACGGAAAACAAAACTCCAAAAGTAGTTACATTACATGCTAATGATAGTGGCTTCCTGTTTCATCAATCATAATTGCACTTGTATCTTTCACTTGCAAGAGTGATTGGCTATATTCAGTTTATAAAAAAATACATGATGAAACATTAATGGCTGTTTATTTGCAGCATAAGTCAAACTCTTCCATATAGTAGGCGTGTAGCTGCAAAATATATTAAAGCAAAATACGATATTCATAAACAACTGAGCATGATATGCTCGACCTATCAACGCAAAGGATTATGGGAATCAGCAGAAACTATGCTAACAGCCTAGCAGCGACTCTTCTGGACGACTGACTGAGGGAGATTTTGTCCGCCACACTTCCAAACAGATGGCAGCCATCATGTTAAGCCCCTTTCTCCCGTAATGCTTTGCATACTGATACAGTTGACACTAGTGATTTTGGAAATAGTCCGTTATAGTACAGCTCAAGCTCAACAGAACTTGCCTGGACTCAATATCAAGCCAAACACAAAAACTGACATTTAAATACGGCTCATCTAATTTTTAATTGGTATCAAATCCTGGAAGCTTAGTTATTTATTTTATTAAAACACTATTTGGTTACTTGTAAGGTTTATTATTACACATCTTAACATAAAAATGCATTAAAATGACATCAGATACTAAACTTATCAACATATCTAAAATACACTCTTAATGTACTAAGCAATGGTTCAATTCGAACTTATTTACCTTCAAAGACTAACACATTTTACAATGACATATTACAGGAGTTAGTGTAAGCAAGCTATATCACTATCAGTCTATGAGCTAGTATCTTTCTTTAACTACGGTGAAAAGGGGGAATGTAAATAGTACTAAACTAGGAAAACGCTTAAGTCCCGCCGCTGTTGATGGATGAGCGTAATTTTTTTAAACGAAAAAAAAAAAAGCGTAAAATTGCGATTTTTTTAATAGATAATTTTTCGATTACGCTCAAATTTCACACGAATATATTAATTCATAAAATTAAAGTTCTGTGAAAAAATCATTATAATCGGACAAAGCATGTAGGTTTTATTCGTCGAAGAAATGTTTAAAAATTGAAAAAAAATCGTAAAATTGCGATTATCATGACGAAATAATTTTTCGATTGCGCTCAAATTTCACACGAATATATAAATTTATAAAATTAAGGTTCTGTGAGAAAAAAATCATTACAATGGATAAAGCATGTAGGTGTTATAAGTCGAAGAATGTTTTAAAAATTTAAAAAATCGTTAAAAATTGCGATTTTCAGAAAGAAATTAATTTTTTCGATGCGCTCAAATTTCACACGAATATAATTAATTCATAAAATTAAGGTTCTGTGAAAAAATCGTTACAATCGGATAAAGCATGTAGATGTTATAAGTCGAAGAATTTTTTTAAAAATCGAAAAAAAAAATCGTTAAAACTGCGATTTTCATGAGAAATAATTTTTTGATCGATTTTTCCTCCATGGCAGTTATACGTTAAGAGCACTCACAGACCTCCATAAAATTTCATCGCAATTGGAGTATTGGTTTAGCCGGAATCGTGTTCACAGACACACAAAAATACAAAAAAAAAAAAAAAAAAAAAAAAAAAAAAACATTCCGGATTTTTTTCTCCAGTGTAGTGAAATGGAATCTTCGCTTCGCTCGCTACGCTCATCCAATAATAATATTGAAGAGTGAAATTGAATGACATTAGAAAAACGTTTTACTAAAAGCAAGTCCTAACTTTTACTAACACACAAACAATCAATTTGATATAAGTAAATATAATGAAATGACCGGACATGAATGAGAACATAAATCTATATTTGACTCAAACAAATGTTGATATATGATACGGTATATTATGTGACTTGAAGTATTTTAATGACGTGAATATGATTCACTCATTTGCAAAGTGTGCATAACAAATAGCTAGGACTGAGTACGTACCGTACACTAACTCTTGTTGTCATATGTGCTGATTTCAATATCTAAGAGTAATATAAGCATAATCAAAATATGATTGTAATTTGTAACCCTTAATTGATAATTTTTAAAAAATGCCTAATTCAGATAAATGTTCACAACTCAAAGAACATGGTAAAAATAAAAACCATTCACAACCATATCATCATCTATTATGGTTAAATACTAGTTCATGTATTTAAATACCTGATACAGTAACAACAATAAAATTCATTAAATGAACCAAGTATTTGTTCTTTTATTTTTGTTTATCTTTTGTGTTTGTTCCACAGTACTTTGCACACAATCTACTAATTTCATTGCACACACTAAATTAAATTACAGTCAATTAATGCTAACACACATTCCTAGGAATATTAAGTGTACTAAGGTATTTAAAAAGTACCATACATATATATATACATATTATGCATGGCCTACTGTATATTCTTAAATTAAAAGTTAAAACACTAATTTTTGTACCTAAAATAAATCTTGGTAAATTTGCATGTGATATTTGAATAGCAACTTTAAATACAAAGTTTCAAATTGACAGTGGAATATCACAGAAAACCATAATTGCAAGCACATGAACTAACACTTGGATTTCACTAGTTCTCACATCAGCAAAGTACCGACGTGGAAAAGGGACCAAGCTCCGAGGAGGATTGGGAGGCAGAGCCACCCATAGTAACTCCGTAGACAGAATGTTGAAATTTGATTTTTTCTAGCGCATTTGGTGCATTTTGGAAAGACAGTGGGTTGAATGCAAATCAGAAAATACTGTTGATTTTGTAGAATAGAAACTATAAAACCATTCAAAGAATTTGAACTGGCTCATGTTACGTTTGCAAAATACAATAATTCTAATTCTCAAGCCCTATATTCATACATATTATGTAGTTGGATGAGCAAAGCAAAGACTTCAATTTCACTGACCCACCAAAAAATTAGCTCAGGTGTTTTTTTTTTCCCTGTCTGTTCCCGCTCTACCGGGCAAACGGCATGTATGCGATCTTGATGAAAATTGGAGATGACCTTCAAAATCTCTGAACTTTGGAGTTTTTGGGTATAATCGAAAAAAATTCTCATGAATATCGTACTTTGACGATTTTTCCGATTTTAATCCAATATTTTCCGATTTTAATCCAATATTTTCGTGATATTTGGGCTGATTCTGACCAAACGGGTGGGGCTACAACATTCATATTTCACATGGACAAGGTAATGGTGATGAATTACCTTTTGAAAGAAAAATTTGAAAAAGTTAGCCAGAATCCATAGAAATAAAGGTTTTAATATGAGTTTTTTTATATGTATATTAATTGGCCTAGAGCATGGCTCTGCTAATCGTACAAGGCGATTCAAGAGAAAAAGTCCACCTCACAAACATCAGCTAGTAAGAGGGAAGTATATTACTCCCCAAAACTCTGCGAGCTCTGGCGATCATCGTCGGGGATACCTCCCTCTTCCCTTGACGACTTCCCCGACGACAATGAGAATGACACAACGAACGAAGACAAAGACGATGACGACCTACAACGTGAGAAAACCCCCTTCCTCCCCCCCGGGGTGGTTTTGACCAGCATAAGCCCCTCCCCCCACTCCCCTAGGAGAGTGGTGCTTTTGACCTAACGGTTGAAGCTCCTAATCCAAATATAACATGGGAAACTTACAACAATCCCCCTACAAGGGTTAAAAAACCAAATTTCGGGCCTCCAGCTTTTTACATTCTTTTAAATTTGGGTATTACATAGCTTTTTATATACTTTATAAGAAAACCAAATTCAAAAAAAATGATTTGCAAGGGGACTTGAAAAAGTAAAGGATACTAGCATATAAAAACTTACAAAAAAGCTAATCCATCAACCCGACTAGAAAAAAGCGTTTGCGAAAACACCTAGTTAGTCCCAATATTCATAAAAGTCTTCTTCTTTTCATATGCCCCCAATGGGCCCTTTCGGACCATGTTTTGTTGCATTATCCAATATAGACGAGATTCCCTGTGTACATGCGTCATGCCGTCGGTTATCGTCAATTTCGGGGACTTAGTCTTTTCACAATGAAAAATGTCGTTGATTCTAATCTTCCTTACCGCACAAGCTGCATAGGCTTGTAACTGCCATTCCTACTTTGTATAAATGTTGACCCAACAGGTCATTCCCTGTGTCAAGTCTAAACTGGGTAGATGAGACCTTTCTGTTCTTACTATATTTATTTATTTATTTAACGTCCATCCTATTTATTGCTGTTATCTGCTAGAGTGACCGTGGCGGCCTCTCCATGTCCTGATTGGAGATTCCATACCTGCCAACCCCCTCAGAGTCGGAGTGTTGGGACAAAAGTTTCTTCCCCCTTGTCGTCGTCCAAATCACGGGAGTCCCAACGGCGCCCCTTTTTTTTTGTTTTGGGACTACAGGTTTCTTTTACCGTATCTTGGAGGATACGGTGAGGTCTGCGTCGCTTGATGAGAGATTCTTTCGAGGGCCCCGGTTTGGGGGACTCGGTGCGCTGCTGCTGTTGTTTGGGGGCGGCCTTCTTGGAGGCGGCCGTATCGAGTGCAGCCTTGGGATCGGGAGACTGAGAAGACGGCCGTCCCTTGGTCTAATCCTTGTCCTTGCGTGACGGGGGTGGCGAGGGACGGGGCTTGACTTAAGAAGAGGTATCTTAGTCAGCTTTTGATTGATCGCTGGCCTGGTGGTGATTTTCTTAGCTTTCTGGGCATATTCCAGGGTGTTCAATGTCTCTACACGATTGCTGTCTGCAGGAGAAATAGTAGCTATCATGGAAGTCTTTGTGCGGCCGCTAAGGGAATCTTGCAATAATCTTGTTAATTTAGATTGTCGGTAAGAGATAAACGTTACTTTTTTCTTTTTTTTCTGCAAGTGAAGTAAAGCAGCAACCAAGCGCCAATAACGACTTGTTAATATTGCTTGCTTCTTTTGCCTGCTTGGCGTTCGCACCAGAGCATCCCAAGCTCTCGTTCCCTGCGAGATCCACGAGATTAAGTTTACCAGTCTTGAGAATTTCCACCCCATCTACAATGTGTTTGATTTGTACAATTATCATAAATATCGTATGCGAGCGATTTGGTTTGTCACTCAAACACGTTTCTGCTGTTTGATGCCTGATTGATCCCTCTTGCAATATGTTGTACACCTCATTCTTGTTGTGAAATGTAACTTTTTTGAGACCATTTATAGTGAGAAGTCCCTTTGAATCCTCATATAGGTGATCTTTGAGCCGCCATCGAGTCAGAAAGTATCACAATTTTATTTTTTTGGGTGACCTGCTACCAGCTTTAGTGCTTCCAATATTCAATATTGCCTTTAGTTCATTTTAGTTAGTTAACAAAGTAAAAAAGAAGTACATCCAATAGATGTTTACCTGAAACTTCTAGGAACGTTAATTCCAAGCGCTGTTAATAATATTAAGGTTCACTTCTTCCTGCTCATTTATTTTTTAACAACCCCAAGCGACGCAAGACCTCACCGTATCCGTCAAGATCCGCTAAGAAGAAGCCTGCAGTCAAGACAAGACAAAAAGGGCGGCGACAGTTCGGACTCTGATGATTCGGACAACGACAAGGCGAAGAAACTTTCGTCGGACAGCTCCGACTCTGAGGGGGTTGGCAGGTATGGAACCTCCAATCAGGACATGGACGAGGCCGCCAAGGTCACACCAGCAGATAACAGCAAAAAGTAGCCTGTGCTACGTACAAAAAGAATTTCGTCAGAAAGTGGCTCCTGTCGAGACACGAGAAGACACTCAGACATGCGAGACTAGCAGCGTTACCCTTGCCTACAGGACTGATGCTACAGGACTGAGAACTGTTGGCCTCTAACTACGATACTGAAAACTGGTAGCTAAGGTTAAAATAATGTTTAAAATAATATTCATCCCGTTCCAAGAATCAAACAGACTGACATAAGATGACCATTTGGATGCCTACTGAATGTTGATCTTTTTTTGTTAAAAAATGAAAAAACTTGTGGATTGTTGAGGAATAAACTTTTCCGAGAAATTATGTAGGTATTTAGAAAGTGAAAAAAAAAATGGGTCACCTTTTAAACAGACTTTTTTGTTAAAAAGTACAAGTAATAATGACAGTAGTTGAAAACAAAAATCAACGAGCAAAATATGAGAAAAAATAAATTCTTTAAAATTTGCAATTTTTAAAATTATATTTTTAAATTTGGATGAGCGTAGCGAGCGAAGCGAAGTTTCCATTTCACTCCCACGGAGAAAAAAATCCGGAGTGTTTTTTTTTTTTTTTTTTTTTTTCTGTTTTTTTTGTCGTTGTTAACACGATTCCGGCAAAAAACCGATACTCCGATTGGATGAAATTATATGGGGGCCCTTCGAAATCTCGAACTAAAAACTGCCACTTTTTTGAGCGCAACGAAAAATTTTTTCTCATGAAAATCGCAATTTTACGATTTTTTCGATTTTTTTAAAATTTTCTTCGATTTATAACTCCTATATGTTTTTACCCGATTGTAAGTTTTTTTCAAAAACCCTAATTTTATAAATTTGAAAATTTTCGTGTAAAATTGAGCGTAATCAAATAATTTTTTCTCATGAAAAATCGAATTTTACGATTTTTTCGTTTTTTTTAAAATTTCTTCGACTTATAACCCCTACATGTTTTTATCCGTTTATAATGTTTTTTTACAAAACCTTAATTTTAAGAATTAATTTTTCGGTAAAATTTGTGCGTAACGAATAATTTTTTCTTATGAAAATTTCAAATTACGTTTTTTTTCCTTTTTTAAAATTCGATAATTAAAAAAAAAAAGTTAATTTTTTTTTTAAATTTTGTTTTTAATTTAAAAAAAAATTTCAAAAATTCTGTTTTTTTCACAGAACAAAGAAAATCCGCAAAACACATGGAGCTCAATTCACCAATTACGCTCACCAACAACGCGGCGGGGATTAAGCGTTTCCTAGTCTATGTTTTAAAAAGGGCTAAAATCAATCAATGGTAATGAAAAACCAAATTTTTATTTTACACAAAAAGGGGATAAATGCGTTCCATTTTAAAAATTTTCCGGCCTAGAACGTTGGGTGACTAGTGGTCAGAGTAATAGTTTTTTCCCGGCTTAGCCGCTCATTTGTGGGACCTACACTTAAGGGGCGCTATTTGTTAGCACGATAGTCCCCCCAAACCTAGCAGACAATAGGGGGAATTGGTTGCCCGGTCACTTTCTCAGTCAAAAATTTCGATCCAGGCTTGCAGCCCGTTGTGTAACACTTAAAACACAATGACGCGAAAATTTTTAAATTTTGATTTAAAACAGAACTTGCTTTTTTAAAAATTAAAGAGCTTTTGTTTAAAAAATCCAAGCTAGGTGAAAAATTGTTAAAGATTTGCTGGCATTTATCACGTTTTTATTATTATATAATGTTTTTCTTTTTTTCAGGAGATAGTTGGGTCTATATGAAAAAAATTAAATTGTTACTATGACCCTCCCTTGGGAACTTTATGTGATAGATGTTGGGTGAGAGCATAAAACAAAAAAAGAACCAATGTATTTAAAAACATTCCGCATTTATTGTTTGGGGTTGTAATTTTTTTTATGTGCATTAAAAAAAATTTTGGGGGGCCCCATTTCGCCCCCCCGGGGGATTATTTGGTTGGCACGTTTCACCCCCAAAGTTGTGGGACTATCCTCAGGATAGGCATAATTAAATAATAAAATGCCCAAAATTTAATTAATTTTTTTAAAAAATATGATAAACCCGGGTCTCAAAAGCAAAAAAATTAGGGATTTTATTAATTTATTTTTTAGGTACAGCCCACAGGAGGGTTTAAATAAACTGAAAAATAAAGTTTAAATTTTGAGTTCCCGAGATTTTTTTGCTTTAAATATTCGTTCCTACCCAAAAGACTGTGCTGTGTTGTTGTTAGTAACCGAACCCCCCCCTCTCCAACTCGTAGCTGTAGATGTTAGATGAGTTCGAGGGCGGATTGGACTCTTCAAAGGAGTGGTTTTTGGCTGCAACCTGGATACGGCAGCCGGGACTAAAATTTGTATTTTTTTTACGATGATGGCTTGGCTGCGTCGAGAAAATTAAATTAGAGTGAAATGAAAAAAATTTCAATTTTTTTTTTGCAAAATAACACTTATGGGCCCCTAGGCAAAATCGAAAAAAAAAAACAAAGCCTTTTCCCTAAGCTAAACTTACCCCTTTGGGGACAGATTTACGAAATAGGAGCAAAAACACATTTTCAACAACTCCAATTTAAAAAAGTTTTTTTTTGACAAAAAAACAGGCCAATAAATACGTTAAAAAACACGAAGAAGAAAATTTGGTGAATGTCAGCACTCATTATTTTATCCTTGTGGTGACAAAACCCAGAACATTTAAAAAAAGCCTTTCAAACAATTGCTGAAAAATTTCCCTTTGGGAAATGCGGGGCGCGAATGGTCTCTTCTAGTCCCATGTTGCCATTCAAATAATGCAAAGCGATAATGTGATCGCTAAGCACCCGTCGGTCGGAGGATCCCATCTCAGTCTCAGGGTTTCCCCCCGGACGGCCTTGTTTTGGATTACAGTCATGATGAGTGATTGCATCATTACGTCATCTGCACTAGTCGGGGTGGGGGGGGGGGGGGGGGGAAACGGGGGTGGAACATCAAAAGGTTTCTGTTTAGTTGTATAATTTTTATACTTTATTATTATTTCCGACATTTGTTAAATTTAAATTTGTTTCCCGGTGGCGCTGAATTAAACCCATGCCGGGTAACAGCCCCATCAGTACGTCAAACTCCCGACTGTAGATGGGGAATTTTTTTTGGGGGGGAGACCCTCAAAAGGCATACACTTTTTAACCCAACAAAAGAAACCCCAAACAACAATCGATGAAATAACTTCGATTATTGCCTATCTATCACTTTCCCCCCCCACAAGGGCTAAATTTGGCCATTCGCAAAAGTTTTTTCCAGCGCGTTGATGGATGAGCTTTTAGGGTTTGGTTATTTTACCCTAGGGTTAGGTTGTGTGTATTGGTCGTCTTTGTCGTATTATCAAGACAAGAGCAAAAATGAACCATGTCTGCCTTCAACAATGCGAGGGACCGATGCGAGTCTGAAAGACCCCGAAATAGGGGCGAGCTGGGGCAATTATTTTTATATTTTGTATCATATTATCCGCAAAACCCATCTCTATATTCCTGACAAAAACATGCATCGAAACATAAAAAACGCGTGTCTCTATAATCGAAAAAGTAATCCGCATCGTCAACCGAATCGAATTAAAATTTTTTAATTTTTATAACATCCCGCAAAGTCCGAAATTGTAATGATTGTTTACGCCCTGCGCTTTATTGTTTTTGCAATTTGCATAATTGGGACGCGAGCCCCATTTAATTCCGGAACACTCCCCTGTCAAAGTAACTTTTGGGGGAAAACATCTCCATACGCGTTTGGAAAATAAAAATAAATTTTCTTCAACAAATAATTAAATAAAAATTAAATGTTGCCTTTCAAAAATGCAACGGATAACGGATCGTGTGGAAGACGAGTAAAAGGCCCCAATCAGTCCCCGAGGGTTCCCGGACGGCCTTGTTTTGGGATTGCTGAGAGGTTTGCAAAACAGTCAAGGGGTGCCCGGGGGAAGGGGGGGTGAAAACTTTGAAAGTTTCAAGCCTAGTTTTTGGAGAGGAGCGAGCGACGAGCGAAGCGAAGATTCCATTTCCACACGGAAAAAAAAATCCGGAATGTTTTTTTTTTTTTTTTTTTTTTTTTTTTTTTGTATTTTGTCTGTTTTTTAGCCGATTCGGCTAAACCGATATCGTTTGGATGAAATTTTTTTGGCCCTTTCGAAATCTCTGAACTTAGAACGCCCGTTTTTGAGCGCAACAAAAAAAATTTCTCATAAAAATCGAAAAATTTACGATTTTCGTTTTTTGAAAAAATTTCTCGTTTTATAATACCTACACGTTTTGCCCGATTGTAATGATTTTTTCACAGGCCCTTTATTTTAAAATTTTATATATTCGGGAAAATTTAAGGAAAAAATAAAAAAAATTATTTTATAAAAAATGCTTTTTACGGGGTTTTTCTTTTTAAAACAATTCTTTGACTTATAACACCTACATGCTTTATCGTTTGTAATTTTTTTTAAACAGAACCTTTAAATTTTAGAACGATATTTTGGTGAAATTTGGCAAAATCAAAAAATTTATTTCTTTTTTTTTTTAAAAATCGAAATTTTTACGATTTTTTTCTTTTTTAAAATTACGATTAATTTTAAAAATTAAAAATTAAAGTTTATTTTTTTTTTTTTTTAAATAAAAAAAAAAAAAATTTCAATTTAGTAATGTTTTTTTTACAGAACAGAAAATCCGCATAACACATGGCAGCTCAAGCCCCAAATTTACGTCATCCAAAACGCGACGGGACTAACGTTTTCCTGTATAATTTATTAGTACGGAATATTTTTATTTCCTTACATTGTTTTAAATTAATTTGATTTGGGGTCGTCGCTAGTTTAAACCCCCATGCCGGGGTCAACACCCCCATCAGTACGTCAAACTCCCGACCGAGGGGGGGGAAACTTTTTTGGGGGAGGGGAGATCCTCAAAGGGCTTGGGCAAATCTTTAACCCCTTTTTGATTGAAACCCCAAAAATAACGATCGATGAGTGTGGGGCCTAAGTGTCAACTAATTTTAACCCCACAATTTATGTTTCCCAAAATATTGCGTTGCAAAACTAAGAAACTTGTCACAACCCCCTTTTACCATTATTAAAAATTAAAATAATAATAAAAAAAATTTTTCTTATTTTTACTTAAGACTTCCGGGCAGAAAACATTTTACAAAACAACTAAAAAACAGTATTTTTCGAGTGGGCCTAAAACACTTAAATAGTTTTTTTAGAAGGGCCCAAAAAACTATTTTGAGCTTTTTTTCCGTCTAGCATACTCCAAATTGCGGCTTTTTAAAGCTTTTTTGTAGATCTTTTTATAAAAAGAAATTGAGTTGGAGGGCCCGATATTTTTACCATAGTAATTACAATTACCCGTGACTAAGACTTTAGAATTTTGAAGGGTAGGTCCTTCTTAATATCTAGCCTACAATGATTTTTTTGGTTTTTCCCGGGCGCTGAGATTATTTGTACCGGAAAAAGAAAAAAAAGTACTTAAAACAAGATTTTAAAGATACACATTAAAATTCACAGTCCTTGTTACGGGGTGGGTAAGTTGAACTATGGGAAAAAATTTCCTATCCAACTCGTATATTATTTTTTTAAAAGATAAAAAAAAAGCATTGAAAAAGACGTCTACATGGGGGATGCATGGACGCAAAAAAAAGTTCGAAAAATAGTTAAGGGCTTCTCAAATGCTAGGCCCACTTATGATGTTCTTATCCAAAACACCCATTTTTTTTTTGTTATTCGTAAAATTTTTTTTGTGGCGCACGTCATATTTATGTACAAAAAAGCGCACATCGCCAGCACCACCACCTTATATAGACTAACGACCCCACGTTATTTTATGTTTTGCCATAAAAAATTTTTAAAAGAAGTTTTTTAAAAATGTATTTACTTAATTCCCCTTCGTCACTTGACGATTATAGTTAATGCTGAAATTTTATAGTCTGAAAGTTCCTGCTAGAAAAGCAAAATAAAATTTAATTTTCGGTAGTGAAAATTAAAAAAAATAAGTGCTAAATTACAATCTACAGTCCAAAAAATACAGCGTAAAAGTATTGTATTCCCCGTACCATAGCCAACTAGCAACACTACTGCAACAACAATGCAACAGCGAACCCAAGTGAAGGGGAAGTCCAGGTTGTCTAGGGTCGAACAAAAACAATTGTACATTTTCAAAAAAATAAAAAAAGGTTTTAGGAATTACCCAAAAATTTAAATTTTACAGTTTCAAATTTGAATGTATGGTAGTTTCCCTTTTAGCCCCTTTTTCATTCCTAGAAAATATGTCAGTCTTTAGTTTTTGATATCCCAACAACCTGTGGCTGCCCTTCATTTTGGTTCGCTGTTGCATTTTTTTGTAAAACGTGTACTTGCCCATCACATTCACAAAGTGCTGAGCTTTAGCAACCTTTCACAACTCGTTTGTCGACGTTTTCACCCCTAAAAATTATCATATTAGTTGGCAATTTATAGGGAGAATTTCATGTAAAATAACAAAAGTCAATTTTTATAATAATATGCTAAAAAGCAGATCGTTTACTGTGCGTAAAAACATGCTTTGACATTTCACCTACATACTTGCGTACGTAATCCGGGTAATATCTTCCACAGTAAACACAGCGATATCATATTATTACACACATATTTATTTGATGAAAGGGGAAAATTTTAACCTACAAAACGTGCGTACAAAACAGCTTCTGACATTACACCTACAACTTTCGTAGTAATCTCGTGTAATTCTTCCACATGTAAACACAGCGATATAAAATTTTTATACACACAAAATTATTATGATGAAAGGGGGAAATGTTAACCCACAAAAAAATGTGGTACAAAAAAAATGCTTTGATATTTCACCTAATATTGCGTACGTAATCTCGTGTAAAACTTCCACATGTAAACACAGCGATATATATTATAAGAAATTTTATGCAAGTAAAAAAACGTCAATTTTTGTAATAATCTAATTTCTTGACTAGCCAGACCCCGGGAAACCATAATAAGATTTTTGGTTTTCTGGGGTCATCTATCTAGAGGGCCGTTTGAGCGCCACAGCAGATTGTTTTCATTCAAAGTTATTTAATGGTTTTTTTATGAATGTCGGAAACGGGAGAAAAAGAAAACAATAATGCGTTTGCATGGGCTCGAAATGGGAATTATCTTCATGAACACCCCGACATACAACATTTTTCAAAACATACAGAACGCGGGACTCTATAATCGCGAAAATCAAACCCTGACGTGAGCAAAAACAATTTGCATAAAAATGTTGGTTTATAACAGTTGAGTCGAGAAACATGATAATGACGTGATCACGTCCGTGCTTTTTGATTTTTCCAGTTTTTTTAATTTTTTTGGGTTTGAGGGTTGGCCTAGTTACGAGCTTGGATTCGAGGTGTTCAATCGGGTTTTACTGGGCCCATTTGGGGGCCCCGTCTTTTTTATCACTTGGGGGTGGTTCGGGAACTCGCGAGGGTAAACCCTAAGACTTTTCCTTTTCCTATTTTACAGGTAAATTTTGTTTGAGCAAAAATTTTCGATGTTAGACAAGGCCCCTGAACCCCTTAAATCGCAAGTTTACAGCTTCAGTGATTTTTCGAGCAAGAGTGCTCTGACCCCCCCCAGGTGAATTTCTTTGGGAAAATCTTGGCAAAAGTTTCCAGTGAAAAACGAGAGACATGCATTAGTTTGGTTGGAGGGGCAAAGGGAACCCAATTTTCTTGGCTTTTTTTGTAAAAGCTTTCCCAAAGATTAACATTTTTTGATGTTTTTTAGTTTTCTGTTAGACTTTTCTGTGTGTTTACAAATGTACAATTTAAAATTCTTACACATACCTTTGGGAACATACCCCGCAAAGTAACCCAACAGCATTTTTTTCCCAAAGGAAAGGTTTTTAAAATTTGAACAAAAAAAGCTGTTGAAAAATGTCAATTTTTCAAATTCGTTTCGTTTTTAAACCCGTCCGCGTCTACCTCAGGTCCACACTTTTGGGTTTATGGTATATCCCCCCCAAATTGTCCAGCAATTCACACCTCATCTTCCGTCGCTATCGATCTCCGCCCACAAATCCTCTTCTGATTTTTTTTTCAAACTCTACCCCAGAGAAGATGGGAGTTTTATGACGAACCCTGCACATTTAACGAAGCATCACATCGTCTCTGCCCCCCAATTGATGTGTGGGAGGCTTCATGATAAGCATGATTATGATAGCAGAAGTTTCGGTGCGTTGGCCGGGGGGTTCCGGTCATAGCCAAACCCCCGTGTCTTGCTACAGAGAAAGTGTTTTAAGGGGGTCCGATTAAGACGGCCCGTTAAAGAAAGAAAACCTTCCGACCTTAAAACTTCCCAAAGATCTAGAATGGGCTAAAATAGTCAAATTTAAACCTAGAAAACCTGGGGGAACAAGTTTTCCCTATTTTGTCTTTGTTTTTAACTACCACGTCTCAATCCATTTAGGGGGCCCCCCTTTAGGCATGCATGTGCTACTTTATTCCGGGGGAGAGATGGCCCCAGTTTTACGGATTTTTACTATATAACGTTACTGTTTCATGCGTCAAAAACGTCATTTGTCATTTTTTAAGAATTTGCTGTTTCTAATGAGTAGGACTTTTCAGTTGGCCAGTAGCAACTGCAGTAGATATCAAGGCTGACAAGAATGAGAGAAAAATTGCACTGCCAAATTTACGTTCATTTTATCAAAAGATTTGGGCAAATTTCCTTTGATTAAGTACATGCCCCCCCTGCTATATCAGAACCAGAATATTTTTGTGCATTGAAAAGTCCCCCCAAGATATTGCTGCCAGAACGAAGAAATCTTGCATAAGAGATGTTTTTAAGGCTTTTAAACAAATGTGGAAATCATAGAGCAGTACACTTTTTGCGATCCGAACACAAAAAAAAAAGATACGACCGTTACATTCATTTTTTTCACGAGGGATTGGGTTTTTAGGTCCCTGCACACACAACGGTCTTACAATGGCACCTGGGCAAACAGTTTGACAAGTTTTACAACAGCAACTTTTAAGTTGATCCCTTTTTTCTACGTATTTTCCACTAATACGAAATAGGTAACTTTTAAAAGTAATTAAGGCCAGAATCATAAAATAAAAACGGGGTTCCTGGCCCGGGGGTCCCCCCAAGTGAGCCTAAATCCCCGGAAAAACCCCCAATTAAGTCGTTTTAGGGAAAAATGGCAACCCTTTTGATTTACATTTCGTCGAAAATTAAAAAAAATGGGGTTTTGGAGAGTCATTCTGACTTTTAATTTTAGCTTTTTCATTTAAATCTTTTCAAATGCCCGCCTGCAAGTCCAAAACATTCAAACCCGCCTTCAATTGTAATTTTGAAGGTAGGTTTAATCCCTTTTTTTTTCCCCCAAGTCGTTGTACAACGTGGAGATTTGAAATAGAGACAAAGCAACTTTTTTTTCTCCTCGCGTCGGGGTTGGTTTTTGTGTATCGACAGCGAAAAATGGACGCAAAATTTTATAAAAAACTTTTTTCACCCTTGACAACTTCCTCCCCAGACAAAACCTGTAATGCGGTTTTTGTCTTTATTCCTTTAAATGGTATTTGATTCGTTTTTCGGGGGGCAAGATTTTAGATTTGAATTTGACCCTATTTTTCGTTTTTTTTGGCGTTAGCCGGGTTGGGGTATTCAGGGCGAAAATTTTTTCTTTAAAATGGTTGTTGTAAGTCCCTTAGTCGGTGTTTTGAAGTTTTGGTGTTGACGTCAGTGTTTGTAAGTCGCCCCGGCGACAGCTATCCTAAGACGGGCTCAAGAAGCGCCACGGAGTCTCTGACTCAACGCGGTCGGGAATTCCCGTGTTTTTCATTTAAGATTAATGGGTTGAAGTTTGGATAGGGGTTATTTCGTCACCTATTGGGGAGGGGATGTTATCGAGTTAGAAACAGTATCTGCACCCAACACAGGTTCCATAACAATAGCATCATTTAAAAAAAGTTCCCTCAAGTGTAGGAATAGCGTTCTTTTGTGAGAGAGGTGTAAAATATTATAAATGACTCATTAGTAAAAGCCCTTTTACACACTTTGCAAGACCAAGCTGAACTTTTTTTTTAAAAACTAGGTTTTGGGGCAACAATTTGTTACCCATTGATCGCACCGTGCTTCATCTTTAAAAAGGAAACCCAAATAGAGATAACTGTGGATTTTTAAGTTTTAATGAACAGCCCCGTAGGGGCATTTTACTTTATTAGGCATTGACAACCCCTAATACCACAGTGTATTTTTAAAGAATAAACAACCGTGCTAAATTTTTAATTCGCAATGAAAAGGCAATTGAAAGCCTTTGCAACGTTTATGAAATTTCTATGAAAAACCCCATACTTTATTAACTGGCTAAAAAAACATTATAAAAAACCTTTTTTAAATAACAAGCGCGTTGTGAAATAATTTATTCTACATAAACATTGGTAAGTAATTGGCAAACATTACTTTTACGCATTCTTTGGACGTCCTACCCCCCGCGTTAAATCTCATCATGCTTGCATTTACAAACCCCTGCTAATTTTGGGTTGCATTCGTCAAAAAAAAACATTGTATGCACAGAATTTTAAATTTTTAAAAAGTCGCAATACCCCATGCAGCAATTAAACATGCTTCATACAATCCATCCTCAGTGATTTTAAGCATTCGTAAAAAAAACTTGGTATTGTATCACATTCGAATTGTTTTAAATCATTTTTTTTTACCCTGCATTTGCCACACCCACCTTTACTAAAAAATTTTTTGAAATGCAATTATTATCTAACATGCAAAATTTACTATTTAGTCCCCGCAAACAGATTTCGTTAGCAGTCACTCGACCATGACTATTTGGGCTCATGACAAATTTTGGGGTTTCCCCATAATATTTTGCGAAAATCAATATTTGCCTACTTATCACAATTTCACATAGTTAGCAGTTATGTATTTGATACAGGTATACCTGGGACCCCGGTTACGTTTTCTCAATTTTTTTTCAAGCAAAATCTTTTTTTGGGCAAAGTTTTTTACAAAAAAAAAAACAATTTACATTTGATTTTGTTACAAAATTTACTGACACGACACTGGGACATACAGCACAAGCACAAAAAAAATCACAACACGAAAACCTGTGTTCCTCCAGATTTGGGGAAAACGGGGGTGGTGTTGTTGTGACGCTCCTGTTCAATGGTCTGAAGATTTTTCTAGGTTCTTGGAATTTTTCCCCAACAAAACCCACCCCTTCACGCCCCATTGCCGGGCCCTTTTCTAATTTGCGAATAACAACGTCTTTCTGCGCGGAGACAGGTTTTTCCCCCGTTTCCCACATTTACCGTTCGAAGTTCACTTGTTTACAAAGTGTACAAATCTGAGTTGCTGTCAAAAACAAACGTGTGTAATGAAAAATGTAAGTATTGAAGTTTTTTGATAGCATGCTGTTGCGTTTGAGAAAGAAAATTTTGGGGAGAAATGTCATGAAAGGGCGGTACAAATATTATTTTTTTTTTTTGTTTTGTTTTAAATTTCAAAATAGTACCTATCTAGAGAAAGGTGAAAAGGTAACTATAGACAGTAAAAATTTTTATTCCGATTTTCCAATCTATGCCTTTCCCTTCATTATCCGTATTACAAAAAAATGATAATATCGGGTCTCAAAAACCAAAAAAAGGGATTTTTTATCAAGTTTTTATTTAGGTACAGACACAGGATGGGAAAAAAACATCATATCACATAAATAGTTGCCCAAAGGGGGGGCTCAGTGTAACAATTTAATTTGTTTCATATGCTAACTATCATCCTGTAAAAAAAGAAATACTATATAATAATAACAACGTGATAAATGCGCGCAAAACATTCAACAATAAATTTTTACCTAGTTGGATTTTTGCAAAAAAGCATCTTAATTAAAACAGCAAGTTACGATTTCAAATACAAATTCAAAATTTTCGCGTATTGTGTTGAAGTAGTTAACAAGATGGTGCAAGCGCAGGATCGAATTTTTGACTGGCAGAAGGACCGGCAAACAATTTTCCCCCTAGTTGTCTGCTAGGTTTGGGGGAAATCCGTGTAACAACTAGCGCCTCTAACGTGTAGGGTAGCCCCCAAGGAGCGGCTGAAGCCGGTAAAAGCTATTACTCTGACAAACAGTCACCCAACGTAGAAAGTAGCCAATGTAATTCAAACCCTCATTGTGGCATTTTTAAAAAGATATGGAGGGCCCTACAAGGATAGATTTTAAATAGGTAAAAAAATTACTGATAAGTAAAATAACTGATACTGTCGTTTTTCACACCAATAGAAAATTTAAAAACCCCTTACTCTTCCCCATATTCAGACCATTGTCAAACTAAATTGTCATGGTACAAAACAAAAAGGCCTAAAACCCTTTAAAAAAAAAGTGTATGAAAATTTAAAAAAAAAACCGAGGGTTAAATTAACAAATTTTTGCGAAAGCTGTTCTTGACCCGCTTCATAGCTACACAAATATGTACATAATAAATGTACTGTATAGCAAATTAAATTGATGAAGCACAAAATGGGAAGGGTGTCTTAACACAGTTGGGTGACAAATACTGTAGTCTGAAGCAGACTAGACAAGAAGATGTAAAAGTTTAAAAAGCAAAACCCCACGGAGACTAGAAGTACTAAGGGGAAAAATAAAAAATCCCTTTCACCACATTTAAAGTTTCCAACACCCACTTTCTAGGGATGGGCAAAATATTAAAATTTTCACATAATAACAACATTTTTGGATATCGATACGAAACCCAAACTATTTTAAATTAAATTTTAAAAAGAGTTACGGTACAAAAATTTTAAATTTTTTTGATATTTAATCGGGGTTCAAGTTGAACTTTTTTTA
This sequence comes from Sweltsa coloradensis, assembly GCA_024449915.1. NCBI lineage: Eukaryota > Metazoa > Arthropoda > Insecta > Plecoptera > Chloroperlidae > Sweltsa > Sweltsa coloradensis. Next base: position 20,497 of record JAMZAV010018861.1, read on the forward strand.
ACCAAAAAATTTGGGTTTAAAGATTTAAAACTTTTATCTGGGGCCACTACAGAAAAACAGGTTTGATTTTTCCATTTTAAAAAAATCACATTTGTTTTCCTTTTTAACATTTTAAAAAGTCATGTTTTTAAAACAATGAATAAAATGTTGATACAATATCAAAAACCTGAGCTGAAGATTTTGCCCACCCCCACCCGGTACTACGTAATACATGGCAAGAAACTATCCTGTTGTCAGCATCAGCATATTCCCCTCTCTCAGCTTCGAGTCTTCTCTGTATCAGCTGGACGTGATCTTCTCGGGTGGCATGTGTCCACTCTCGCCCAACGTTCGAAGCAGGACTCGTCCCGACGGCATGATGCTCACCCACGTGATGCTCGCGTGGTTCAGCGAGAGTCGCAGCCAACCCTCCGCGGGGAACTGCAGCGCACTAAACAGTTCAATGACGCGGAGGTTAGGAGTCAAGAAGATAAGTAGAATAAGATAAGTAGAATAGTAGTAGTTTGGGTTATACATGTGTTTTATTTAAATCAAAATTTTCTTACAAAAAATTAGGGATGTCAAAATGGTTAGGCCTAAAGATTATTGATTGACATGTCTTAACGATTAAAGTAGCATATCATACCTCAATTAAATCGATATTTTAGTTCATTGTTAATATTGATAAATAAGGAAGAGGGAGAAATTACTGTTAGTGTGTCCAATTTTTATTACCGCAGATATAGCCTACTAGGAAAACGCTTAAGTCCCGCCGCGTTGTTGGATGAGCGTAATTGGTGAATTGAGCTGCCATGTGTTTTGCGGATTTTCTGTTGTTCTGTGAAAAAATCATTACTTAGTCGAAGATTTTGTTTTTTAAATTAAATCAAATTAAATAAAAAATTAACTTTTTTTTTAAAATTACTAATCGTAATTTTAAAAAAGGGAAAAATCGTAATATTGAAATTTTCATAAGAAATAAATATTCGATTACGCACAAATTTTACACGAATATATTAATTCTTAAAATTAAGGTTCTGTGAAAAAATCATTACAATCGAATAAAGCATGTAGGAGTTATAATTCGAAGAAATTTTTTAAAAATCGAAAAAATCGTAAAATTGCGATTTTCATGAGAAATAATTTTTCGATTGCGCTCAAAAACGTGGCAGTTCTTAGTTCATAGATTTCGAAGGCCTCCATAAAATTTCATCGCAATCGGAGTATCGGTTTAGCCGGAATCGTGTTAACAGACAGACAAAAATACAGAAAGAAAAAAAAAAAAAAACAAAACATTCCGGATTTTTTTCTCCAGTGTAGTGAAATGAAATCTTCGCTTCGCTCGCTACGCTCATCCAAAAAGCTTAAGTCAGTTTTTCTCTGGAGGCGGAAATAGCCCTAGGCCTAATAGGAAAGAACACTAAAATTATTAATAATTGCCTTATTTATCGGCGATCGGACTTCTTATGGATTGGAAATAATTATATTCGTTGCACGTTTGGCATCTCTATTAAAAACCATTAATTGGCAATCAAAGGGGCCCACGTTTAATAACTAATAGGATAGGCCTAATACTAATAGGCCCTATGATTTTATTTTAATAACTAATAGGATAGGCCTAATACTAATAGGCCCTATGATTTTCTGAACTACCATACCAGGTTAATTTGATTACTGGTAACAACAGTGAAGTGTTTTTAACACTGACATTGTTGATTGTGCAGAGGCCTAAGCTAAGCAAACCTTAAGTGCTGCGCACAATTGGCATAGCATAAGCGTAGCGCAACACAAGCGTAGCATAAGAAATATAAACAAGTGCAGCTGGCTGCTTGAACACCCAATTCACGTAAGCGTAGCATAGGCGCAGAAGCGCAGCACAAGAGATGGTTATATTTTAACTTACTTACGCTTGCGCTTGCGTTCAGTTATGATTGACCAAAAGGAATCTAGAAACAACACGAATCAACACAAACGCCCATTTTCACTTGAATCAAATTCACAACTATTGTTGTTTGTGTCAGTGTCAAATTATTAATCATGGACGAACTCACAGAAGACGACGTTATTATCAAGTATGAAGTTGAGTCGACATCTAGCGACGAGCTGTTAATTATGAATGTTAGGCAATATCTCTATGATAATACTGCAAATGGTTTTAAAGACGAAATGTCGAACCCAAAGTCGGCGTGCAGTGATCTGATCATGAGCCTTCTAAAACTTTGCTCAGCCTTTTAGTTTCTTTACGCCATGCTTCCGTTATGACAATTGTGCACGCCTTTTTCCTTGTGTTGCGCTTACGATGCGCTTGCGTTGCGCTACGCTTATGCTATGCCAATTGTGCACAGCACAAAAATTTAATAAATCTTATTTGAATAGCCCAGGCCTAAGGCACAGGTAAGTCACTCATAGAATTATTACTGACCGTACCTGGTAGGCTACTTTATGTAGGCTACTGGGGGAGAGGGGGGCACATGTGGACATGGGGCAGATGTGGACAAGCTAATATAAGGATGTTCTACTTGTTTTAAAATTCCCGCAAAAATCAAGTTGGTGCAAACTGTGTTTCTACAATTCCTAGCAAGTTTCACATCATTCCACAGCTGTATGGCAGAGGAATACAACATCACATTTCTGGGCTCCTAAAAGTAAGTTTGGCCAACATTTTATATATCTGTTAGCATCCACTCTAATAAGCTTGTTTATAATTTGAGTTATATTATTCTAAAAACATACATTCATGAAGTTTATTAATCAAGTATTGTTTTTATTCTAACCTTTAAATGGAATTTAGAAAATAATTGGAATGTGAAATATGGTTTTAAGCCACCATGTGGACATATTTTGGGGGCACATGTGGACAATGTATTTCTATGGTTAAATGCCTTTAAAACAATAATTACTTCAATGTACACCTTCTGAAGTAAGTCTAGACTTATTTTATTTGTAGGCTATGCCCTACAGTAATAGTTATTGGGCCTAGGCTTTGGACCAGTTTTAAGGCCCATGCTTAGGCCTAGATTTAAAGTTAGGCCCTATCCCTAAGTAGGCTTCCTAAGTCATTGGAGACATTAAGCTGATGTAAGACTAGGAGTGTGATATCTGGGTAGACCTAATTAGTCTAAGCAATATTTAACTTGCTTTCAGAATGGTCAGGAATTACGTAAGGAAAACGGAGCGTTCCTCGATAGTGGAAGAAGATGTATCGAAGGCCACTGCCTGTGTTATAATTGATCACGTACCTATACGTGAGGCTGCAACAAGGTACAATCTGACAAAGTCTATGCTTTTTAAGAGAGTCAAACAGGAAAGGGCTAGAATTGCCGCTGTAAATAGCGATTCGGGAAACGATAGTGATATGGAGATCGATAGGCCTCCTGACTTGGGCCGTTATGGGTCGAAATATACGAGTCACCAGGTATTTTCTACTGCAGAGGAAAAAGATCTTGAAGATTATTTTTTAAAATCTTCAAGCATGCATTATGGTTTGACCTATCAGCAGGCAAGAACTCTCGCATATGATTACGCTGTTATACTAAAGAAGAAGATTCCGGAAAAATGGAATGAAATGAAACAAAGTGGAGTGGACTGGATGAAAAGTTACATGAAACGTCATCCCAATCTTTCCCTGCGTAAACCTGAGAATACAAGTCTCGCACGCTCAACCGGTTTTAATAAAACTAATGTTGCCGAGTTCTTCCACAATTATGATGACGTTATGAAAAGATATAAGTTTACACCAGAGAGAATTTTTAATATCGACGAGACCGGTGTAACAACAGTGCAGCAAAGTCCTCGTGTAATTGCCAAATGTGGTAAAAAACAAGTTGGCCAAGCAGTCTCCGCTGAAAGAGGAGAATTAGTGACGTTTTGCGGCATTATTTCTGCTGCCGGTAATACAGTTCCTCCTTGTTATGTTTTCCCCAGGAAAAACTACAAAGACAACTTCTTGAAAGGTGCTCCAGAAGGCAGTATGGGCCGAGCAGCACAAAGCGGTTGGATGAATTCTGAAATATTTGTTGATGTCTTGAAGCATATCCATATCTTCACACATTCTAGTAAGAATAATCCAATATTGTTTACTTCTTGATAACCACGAAAGCCATTGTTCACTTGATGCAATATCGTATGCCAGAGACAACGGAATAGTTATGGTTTCATTCCCCCCGCATTGCTCGCACCGGCTTCAACCACTGGACGTGGCAGTGTTTGGTCCATTTAAGGGAAAGTTGAAAGTGGCTTTCAATGACTGGCTGGCTACCAGTAAATCAAAGAGAATAACCATTTATGATGTTGCAGAACTTACAGCCAGGCCCTACTTACAATCTTTCACTGTTCATAACATCACAAAATCATTCTCTACTCCCGGAATATGGCCTGTAAACAAGCTAGTGTTTTCAGACGAAGATTTCATGGGATCCTATGTGACAGATCGTTTAGATCCCGCTACTACAAATGCTACTGCAACACAAGCAACAGCTGTAGGCCTGCAAGAAGGTAAGTTCATCAAAAATATTCCTCCTTTAATTAGACTTGCCAACTCAACAAAATTCTTATGTGTTTTTGCTTGCACTTTTAGGTAGGCCTGTAGATGAAGTTATTGCTTCCACCAGTAGGCTTAAGCCAAATGAGCCTTCAACGTCAGTAGACCTACAATGTGTACACCCTGTGCCTACAAAGTTGACGCCAGAGACTGTTCGTCCATTTCAAAAAGCCGAGCCAAGGAAGCGTCAAGTACAAAGTCGAAAAGGGAAATCGAGAGTGTATACGGATACACCAGAAAAAAATCGACTCCAAGAAATGCAATCCATCAGAGCTGCTAAGCTCAATTGTAAAAGTGCAACTGCAAAAAAATTGAAATTTAAAAATCAAACTGTGTTTGTGCCCAGGCCTACAGACTCTAGTTCTGAATCGGAAGCTAGCTTTGGATTAGATGATGAAGATATGGGAATAGACAGTCTTTCTGACGAAGAGAACGTTGAGCTTCCCACACTTCTTCATGACGAAACTCTTTGTGGTGAATGAATTTGTCCTTGCCAAATTTCACACTAAAAAAACTAAACTCTTTTATGTAGGGCGGATTGAGAAAGTTGTATCACGTGAAGTTTTGCTAGTCAAGTGGCTTCGCAAAAACACTGGCAACAACCAATTTAAGTTTCCCGAGAGTGAGGATCAAACGGAAGTTGACCGTGACGATATCATTGCTAAGCTACCAGAACCATTTTTGGTTGGCGGTACAGCTCGAGCCGCTGGAAATTTCGCTTTTCCTGTAGATCTTAAAGATTACATATCAAATAAACTTTATTTACTTCATTATAAACTATTATAATGGCTTATTATTATTAAACTTAAATTGTCTTAAGCCTAAATTAATGTTAATTACCTCATTTGTGTTACTTTTATAATGTGTCCACATGTGCCCCTAGGCAGTCCACATGTGCCCCTTGAGGGGCACATGTGGACAATTGTAATACATTTTAAAAATAAAAAGTTCTAGTACAAATGTAATTATGAAAAAAATGACTTTAGTGTTAAATGCATGGTAAAGACCCAACAAATCACCTACAAAAGGAAAATCTAAAAAAACTTTTATTTTGGGTCTTTTATGAGCAAATGAAAAAATCAGTCCACATGTGCCCCCCTCTCCCTGTTCAACTTACGGCAAACAAAGTAGCGAATTACATTGGCATGACACACAATAACCTCGTAGCTGTCCTTTTCTTGTGTTGGTTCAGCTCGATGGAAGTATTTACGAAATCCAGCTTCGATCCTTGGACCATCTTGGTAAAACTGCTGTCAAAGAAGAGAAGCATTTAATTAACGTAGGTACAATAATACTTGGGAGCTAGGTAGTTCTAGTTCATGTGGGTAGATCTAGGTGGCTAGTAGGCTTATATTAGGGATGGGCAAACGCGTGTACTTTCCCAAACGTATACACTTGTGGCCATCAACGTGTGTACACTCTACACATGCATGTTTTTAATTAGCTTAAAAAATATTTGTATAATAATTAATAATTATGTTTAGTAGTGTCCAGCTTAAAGTCCTGTTTATGTTACACTATCAATTTGTTGACTCAACTTGTTGACCGGATGTAGATAGCATGGAAATGTGATGCTGCTGTCACACACTGAAATATGTTGACTCAATATTGACGACCACGCAATATGTTGACAAGAAGTTGAACAAGTTCAACTTTGAGAAATGTTGGCCAGATGTTGACGAAGTTCACAATGGCTGAGCGACATTTTGTCACGTGATCATTTCGTTGAGTGTAAACTTTTATATTACTAATAGTGTGAAAGATGATCGTTGACTATGGAGTCTTTTAAAACGCACGACTGTTGTGCGTGTATTTGTTGGTAAAA
>JAMZAV010018868.1:0-22425 GCA_024449915.1 Sweltsa coloradensis
AGTTTCACGAAATTAAATTTAATGTAGCACAAAAGTAAACAAAAGTCTTTGTCACGTTAATTTATTCTACATTTTATTAAAAAATCATACCTTTTCACCATTTAAAGTTACACATTTTTAATAAAAATATATAAAATCAACGAAACGACATCTATATGATGTATATTATTACGGTTTAACGTGTGCGTGTGTATTGCGTGACCCTGCACCTCCGCCATGTACGCAAACAAATTTAAATTTAAATGTTTATAAACACCTACCCGGCACCTCCACCAAAATCTCAAAATTTAAAAAACCGAAAAAACCATTTAGTAAGTGAATTTCTGCGCTTGTGCTTGTCCGTGCCCAATGTCGCATAATATTTACCTAACCAAAGACATATCCTCTTTTTTTTCTTTTTTTCTTTCTATTCTTCATTTTCATCGAGAATAAAAAAAATTAGTTTGGCATTGTGCCGGCTCTGGTACCTTGAAAAAAACTAGACAATTTCAATACATTTTTTTAAATAAAATCTTTACCTCGCATACATACAAAAAAGGTCAACTCTTGCTATTGGGTTTGGTAAAAAAATGTATAAAAAAAAATTAAACATGAGTCGGCATCGAACCCCGACCGTCTACGCCGTATCTCGTCGTGCTATCGTCTGTGCCACGGTGGTTCTATAAAGAAATCTTGTTAAAGTGTGCCATTTGAGTCACCTTTGGCGCTAATTGATACTTGAATATATCGTCAAATATTGTAGATAAAATTAAAAATGTATTAAATAAAGACAATTTCACGATTGAAACGTCTCGAAATTGTATTTAAATTTATAAAATCGAGTAAAGAAAATCTAGTCGGTTGTCGCTTGTCTTTTTGTATTGTATTGTATTTCTTTATTTCTGGCTCATTCTAGCCATTTCGTTACATCTTACATCACATTTATAGCATACAAATACTACACAACATCAATTACAACAAACAACTTGAAAACACTTTAAAAATTAACATTACACTATCATACTAGGATTTTACATAATATTTATTTAGACCTACTACTCAGCTACCTAACAATGCATACTTCATTTTTCCATAAGTTCAACCTACGTAGCACTACTTTATTAATACTTAGGCCTTTCTAAAATCCTTTCATACCTTACATTATTCTATAAATCTTGTAATTTAATCCATTTTTTACATTTACTTTTAAACATGCCCAAACTATTTATTTCTTTGATTTCCCTGGGTAACATATCGAATTCCTTTACACCATTGTTAAAGACTGAGCCTAGCCATTTTTTACTTTTACAATTTGACCTCCATGATTTTCCTTCTTCTGCTCCCCTAGTATTTACATTATGTACCTTACTCACATCAGTCATCTTGTCCTCCATGTAATTGGCATCATTCCTTTTTTAACTTATATATGAAAACTAATACTAACAATAATATATTTTCCTGCACACTCAACCATTCCAAAGTATAAGCATACTCTTGTATAGATGTTGCCCTTCCACATCCAATGATACATCTCATAGCCTTATTCTGCAACACCTGTAACCTTCAACATCATTTTTATAACTTGGTAAATATAGTAGCACCGAATTCAAAATGCGGCTTAATTATGCTCTTATAAACCATATTTCTCGTCCAACTTGAAAGTTTGCCCCCTATTCTTCTCATATAACCTATTTTTTTACCTATTTTTTTAACTATGTAATTTACATGCGCCTTAAAATCTAGTTTATCATCTATTAATATAGTACCTAAATATTTAAACTCTTTAACTACTTCAATCTCCTCATTTTCGACTCTCAGTGTCAGGTTACTTTCAGTACCTTTACTATTATTCACCTTTCCACTTATTATTAACATACCTTTTGATTTATTAACATTCAGTTTCAGCTTATTCAAATTAAGCCATCTAGTTATTCTTACAAGTTCCTCATTCATTATTCTAAATAATTCCACCAAATCATAACCACTAATATATATAACCATATCATCAGCATACATATTTAGGACACATACTTTACACCACCTGTTTATATCATTAATTAAAGTATAAACAGTAGAAGTCCCAGTATCGACCCCTGTGGAACCCCTTCAGAACACTCTCTACACTCAAAAATAGTGTTCCCATATCTAAACCTCTGTTTCTCTGTTTAAGAAAATCCTTAAACCATTCAAAAGCCACCCCATTTATACCATATATATATTTTAATTTATCTAGGAGTCTTATTAATATTGACAGTTTCAAATGCTCTTCTCAAGTCTATGTCAACAAAACTGTTGACATATTTTTGTCTTTGTCAGCCAGCCATTGACTAATACAATTTTGTACTGCTGTTTCACACGAATGGTTTTTTCTAAACCCTGATTGGTTTTCATTTATTAGATTGTTTGACTCCAGATATTCAGCTAGCTGATAGTGTGCAATGCTCTCAAACAATTTATCAAGTATAGACAGCATATTAATCGGCCTGAAATCATTTATATTATTAGATCCCACTACCTTTCTAACAGGTTGTATTACCGATTCCTTAAGTCTACTTGGAAATTTCCCTAGTCTGAAGGACGTATTTATGAGTTCCAAGATCTGATGTTTAATAATTTTATATGAATCTATAAAAAATTATAATCAATACCATCAATAGACCCTCTCTTATTTTTAAGTTTTCTCACTGCCTTGTTAAGCTCACTAATATTATTTGTTTAAATTCACTCAAACTGTGGCTTGCCCTCTGCAGGCCTTCTATCATTATCATTTAAATCTTTTCCACCCATATCTAACTCATTATCCCCAACATTTAAAGGCACAATACTTTTTATAATATCATTATACTCTCAATGAAATAATCATTAAACCTGTTTAGCAATTTTATCAGCATCCACTATCTCCGACCATCAATATCTTTAATTTCTACCATTTCATCTTTTCTTTTATCTACACTTATGACTCTTTTAAGGTTTTCCATAGTTGGCAAGTATCATCCTTCTGTTCATCTATTTTCTTACAGTAGTACTCTCTTTCACACTTCAATCAAAGATTTAACCTTATTTCTACAATTTCTAAAGTCTTCCCAATCCTCATTAGCTGTTTAAAAGTTTTTGGCCCTATTATATCACAATTTTTATCTTGTTATACCTGTCTAGTATAGTTTCATTTATCCACCGTTTACTCTTACACTTATTATATTTCCTTTCCACTTTTTTAACTTGCTTATTTTTACAGTAAATTATGTTTTTAATTATTAATTGTTTACGTTTCGTCTCCGTATGGATATATGATTGCGAAATCAAAAATAACTGCTCGATAATACGTAACGTGGTTTTTTTTTGCAATACCGTCTACATTCTACACCTGGCGGGCACAAATTACAAACTATTTTGGTGCACGCCCAAAACCTGGCGGAATCTAGCGTACCTTGTAAAGTACGGTGCATTGTCGAGTGGGGCAGTTGGGAAAATGTTAAACATTATCAATTAATAGAATGTTTTTAACCCTTTAAGATGCACGTTTGTAGTCTTTAAATGGTGAATAAAGTACGTGATTAATTAAAATGTCCCTTAAAACTATAATCAATCATCAAACCATAAAATAATAAAAATCAAATACGTCTAGGTGGCTCTAGTGGACAGAAAACAATACGACTATTACAAAGTCCGCATTGGCACGTGTTGGTAGCGTCCGTTGGCTGTGAGCACAACTGGTCGGTAGTGAACCGGGTTTCCGAAGCCACGTTGAATATTTTTTTTTTTTTTTTTTTTTTTTTGTTTACGTATTAAATCCAATTGTGAAATACATTGCCTAAACACATGTCGTGGCGAATGTTATTTTTACATTTTTTTAAAAAAATGTAACTTGTACGTAGCAATTTTCACTATGTAAGAATAGATTCCCTAGTCTATATTGCATTCCGTACAATAAATGATGATTTTTAATTTATCATAGAAAAAATATTTTGGCAATCAATAGCCTGGGAAAAACCTGTAAAATATTTTACATTTTAAAAAATTTACATTTTGATAAAAAGAACGAATGTGCTCATCAACGATATATGTACAGTTGGATCCGTGTGTATTACTGGTTATTTTAAGCAATGACATTGCGAGACCCCGGCACCTCCACCAAAATTAACAGAAACATTATTTTCCTTTGAAATGTCAGTCTACATTTTTGTAATTGTAAATTTTTTTTTTCAATTTCCGCCCGCGACATAAAAATTGATCCCAGTACAAATTGTACCATTAAACATGTAGACCAATTCACTTATAGATGCTTGATTGAGAATATAGCAATAGAAGAAATGTTGCAGATATTTTGTAACGTACTTTTGTTTTGAAAATTTTAATTTTTTTTTAGAAATTTACAAATCTTATAAAAAAAGTCGGATTTCCAGAGTAAGTCGAAGCCAGTCGCAATTCACAGTATGGATTTTCGGATGAGGGAAATCGCATTTACCAAGCCAAACGTCCACTCGAATTTTTTCAACTACTTTTTGAAAATTTGAATTTTTTTTCAGAAATTTCCACGTCCGACAAAATGTCGTTGAAATTTACATTGTACACTACTTGCTGATGAAATTTACATTTTTTTACAAATTTTCTACAAAACAAACCGACAAGCCGTCCTGTAATAGTGTAAGAATTTAAAAAATAATTAAATTACATTGTTGTAAATGTTTTAAATTTATAAAACTCTATAACTGTGATAAAAATTAAACTGTTTTCATAGATTGTCCCCCTTTGAATAGTGTTGCCATTCTTTCATCGTTTAATTAAAGCGTGCCCGTAAACAAATGTAATACATTTTTAAAATGGAAACCTTTATCAAAAGTTTACCTCTTGCTACTCTGTTTTGGTAAAAAAAAAAAAAAAAAAAAATTAAAAAAAATTAAACATGAGCCGTCATCGAACCCCGATCGTCTGCCGTAGCTCCACCGTGTATCGTCTGGTGCTACTGTGGTTCCGTAGAAGAAATCTTGTTAAAGTGTGGCCATTTGACCACCTTTGGCGATATTCTCTACTTGAATGATATCGTTAAATATTGTAGATAAAATTAAAAATGTATTAAATAAAGACAATTTTCAACTATTGGATCGTCCTCGAATGCTATTTAAAATTGATAAGCGACGTAAAGAAAATCTAGTCCGGTGTGCTTTCGAAAAGTTTGTTTAAACGTTTCCGTCTCCGTATGGAATATGATTGCGAATCAAAAATAACTGCTCGATTAATACGTACGTGGTATTTTTTTGCAATACCAGGTCTACATTCTACACCTGGCGACAAATTGCAACTGTTTTGTGCGACAGAGCCAAAACTGGCGGAAGATCTAGCGTAACCTCGAAATAAATTAAAAAACTGTAATTAATCAACAACACACACAAAAATAAAAATAAAAATCCTTGTTGAAACGGAATACATTTGTCGAGTGGGGCAGTGGAAAAATGTAACCAAGGCCAAAAACTAGTGCGTCATGTTTAAACTCTTGGAATGGCACTTCTTGTTCTATTAAACTGTAATGATCTCGTAATTTAATTAAATACAAACAATTTAAACTATAATCATCATTATGCCATGATAAAAAATTAAAAAACAAAAATTGCATCAATTATCTCTAGTAGGACAAAAAACACAAGTCTTGTACACAGTCAATTGGCACGGTTGGTAAAACGTCATTGGCTTTGTGAAGCTCAAGTGGGACATGAATGAACCGAGTTCGAATCCTTAGACTTCAATTGTTTTTTTACATTTTTTTTTTGTTTGTTTACGTTTATATAAATCTAATTGTGAATCGACATTGCCTCGACTACATGTGGTGGCGAAAAAGTGTTTTACATTTTTTTTAAATACCTTTCGTATAGATATTTGAATTGCAAATGGCATTGACCAAACGTTGCGTCTTTAATACATCCTGTATATATTTTTGAGACTGTAGAATGTTTTTATAAATTTGTCATACAATAAAAATGCTCTCTCCGCTAGTCCAACATTAACCAAATTTGTTTTTGGCTCCATCAAAAATTAAAAACATTATAACATTAATTTAACCTTTGTTATTTAAGTATTGACAGCAAACATCGACAACTCGATTGCTTGTGTATCTGTATACGACTAGTAGCGTTCTGTCTTTTTGATAGACAATGTTCGCGACCTCGATTTTCTTCTTTATAACACGTTTGTCCTCTTGCTTGTTTTCGACTCCATCCAAGAGTAAATATACCCTAGTAATTGATTAACACAACTTCCAATGGTGATGATTTGTATACTAATAGTGCTGCCTCTTGCCATCGCCCTTGTCCCTATGCCTGTGGGCTTGTACTTGATTAGGTGTCCATTTCATCCCTCCCCCCCCCCTCCCTCCGTATAGTATTTGATGGTGAATCGCCGATTTGCCAAACTTTACCGCCTTAAAAAAATTCCATGCACATTTTCGGAATCTTAATTTTTTTTAAAATAAATTTACAAGCAATAAAAAATACACTCTGGTTCACAACATTAAACAAAATTTGAATTTTGAATCCATCAAAAGTATTATGCATTTTTTTTTTTAAAATGTACATCCTTGGTTATTAGAAGGTAAGAAAAAAATCCTCAACATGTTTGAAAAAATAAAAGTAAAAAAACATTAAAATTAAATATATTCCAGTTGGTCTAGGTGTCATGTCTTTCATTGTTTAATGGTGGCTCTTATGTTCATCATCCAATATAGCCCTGTTATTCTCCCTTTTTATTGCATTTAAATTTATTTTAAAAACTTGGATCGTTTATATTTTTCTTTTGTCAATTTCTTCTTCCCTATTTTCAAAATGGAAATTATAATAATTCGTCTGCTTCAACATTTGATAAATAAAAATTCTCGATAATCTAGTACCCCGCTTTATCAAATCATTCACACATCAATTAAATAACCTTTCGCCCCCCTTCCCTCCGTATAGATATTTGAATGCGATATGGCAATACCAAACTACAACTCTTTTAAACATTTTCTTATACATTTTTTCGGAATCGTCAATATTTTTTTTTGTTTATAAATTACAATGCAATAAAAAAGTAACTCCAAGTCGGTGCATCTCCTTAATAAAAATAGGAAATGAAATAAAATCAATACTAGAGCCCAATAATTTAAAACAATCATTTTGTATATAAACAACGAGCAGGTAATATTACTTTTACAAATGCTGGTAGTCAACAATTTTGGAAATTTTATAGCGCGCTCTTTTCCATTTCTTTTATCTCCGGAAGTTGGTACGCTGTTAAAACTGGCAGTGGGGCTGTGGGGTCGAGCTCGGATCCATAACCCTCCTATATAATTGGCTAGACCACGCATTGGTGGTCCACTTCCGGTACATTTAGAAGCCATATTAAAATGACAGTTTAACATGTTCATCAATGGGAGCGATTTGTGCCAAATAGTTTCTCAAGATTGCCCCAGTTGACAGGTACGCATACTAGCCTTTAATACCAAATGATTATAAATTCCCTTATGCATCGACTTCGTATTGTTTCTTTTGTTTTCATACCATGCCTGGGCAACAAAGCTAAAGAACCATATCAACAATCCCGTAAAATACTTTATGTTGCATTAAAAAAGACAATAATTAAAACACCAAATCGCCCATCTTGAAATTGGCCGTTGAGTCCTGGTCAATTTGCTACGCTCGCGCCCTGTGGCGGGAGGTATAGGGACTGCTAATCTAGCCTACTATAGGGGTTTAATATAATGCTCGGATCGCGTTACACAAGGTCCCCCTAGATCTCCCCAGACCTTGCGCGTACACACACACGTTACCTTGGCTGTGATTTTTGTCCAATGTTGTTTTATATTTTCACAAAATTTTATTTTAAAACTATTATTCATCTAATAAGTGGACCTTTTGTTCCTTTCCCGCTTTACCAATCAACGTTTTTAACACTAAACTAAAAAAATAAAACTCGGCCCATTTCATTGATATTTCTAACATGTAACTGGTGCGTGTGTATTTTAATAATTTGTTTTTTTTTCAATACGTCCCTGTGACGTCCTAGGCTACCATTTTTGTAGGTTATACATCCATCTTTCTGGTCCCAAATGTATACCGAGGACCAGGATCCCTCCATTTATAGTAATCGTTTTGGGCGTCAATATAATTTACTAAAATTAACAACTTGTCGTTCTTTTAACGGTTTGGTTTCGTGGATACTGCGTGTCACAATAAAGCCAGCCTGTGGACTTGGGTTGAACGTTGCTGCTCCGTTACATGTCACTAGGTCTAACCTAACAACATTTCACATCATCTGTAGTACCGACCAAAGAAGACTAAAGTTACGATTCATCAAAAAAACTCTTAAAAAGTCTGTTTTCCATTTGATTGCGATTCAGCAAAATCACAGATTAAAAATGGTTATTCTTGTCAGTGTAGTGTTCTCGTCTGAGTTGTTTAGCAGGTGCCCTAGGCTAGGCCCTCCGTGCGAATCTAATGGGTCTATCGTCTAACCTAGGCACTAAAGGGTGCTACTTCATTTTGCCCATTTCTACCCCTTTACGTATTATTGATTTAATTGGGAAATGGCACATAATTAATTAAACTTAAAATGGCTTGTTTTTGGTCATAAACTTTTCTAACTTGTGTAATGTGAGTGTACTAACCTCATTGTCCTAGGTCTTCGCCAGTTCTGGTATTACCTACATTCTGCATTGATTATGTACTCCAATTTCATCCCCTTTACGTAGTAGATATTTATTGCGAAATGGCACATTACTAATTTAAAACCCTAAATTGGTTGGTTTTTTTCATCAATTCATTGTTCAATGCATTCAGTGATACCTAACCCATTCTAGTTCGGCACCCTTTTTTCTTCATTCTAACTGCATTTTCCATACCCAATTTAACAAAACCTACTTATATAAATCTAAATTTGAATCGACACAGAATAATTTCTAATTCTAAATTAGTGTCCCCCCCTCTTGGCCAATTCCGACTCGTAACCCCAAATACTATGTACTCATTTTTAAAAATAATACAAATTATCCACAGGTGTCGTCTTCAGGGGGCCTAGTGATCAAGTTTCTTCTCGTCTCTTCTCCTCGTTACCAGTTGACCAACAGAGACATAGACCACTAGACTCTGCATGTTAGGTATAAACTGGTATTGTAACGTAATAAGACTATTAGTCAGTTGTTTCTATATATACAATTTATTTTCCCTCCCACTCTAGTCCTTGTTTGTGTAGGTAAATACCACCATATACAAGGTGCCTGTATTACAAGGTGGACCTTGGGTCCGTTTCCATATCTATATTCCCATGTCTAGTAGGCCACCCATTTTCTTCATTCTAACTGCATTTTACGTTACCTAAAATTCCACCCCTCTTCCTTATGACGTCTGAAAATGAGAATCGACACTATGATGAATTCTTTTCTAATCTATTTTTTCTTGACCAGTTATAATTTGTATCACGATACATCAAACTTTGAAGGCTGTTACTACATTTGCATTGGTCTTGTCCACAGGTTTAGTCTCGGGCGCCTAGTAATCAAGATTCTTCTCGTCTCTTCTTCCTCGTAACCTTGTTGGCCATCAACTACTATAGGACTACTAGACTCTTTGTATTGTGCGTAAATAGACTATTCATGTTCAATTTGTCTATAGTTTAATTTATGTATACACATTTTACAATTTTATTTATCCCCTACTCTAGTCTTGTTTGTATAGGTCAACACCACCATATTTTGCCCAATATTCAACTTTAATTTAATCTTTTAAATTATACCATGCTATATACCCTTAAAAATTTTCGACACGTTTAGATTTACTAATCGGCGCTGTTATTTCAAATTCTAAAAAAACACTTATTTCAATTTAAATCGTGTTCAACATAAAACATTGCAGTGATCTACAGTTTGCGATTAAAATATACACAGGTTATTTATTTCCAACTTTTATTACATAAATATCCTCGTATGTACAATGCAACAAGTGGTTCGTCAATTTTGTATTTTAAACATACAATTTTCACTCTCGACATTACAACACGTCTCTTGTTGTCTGCAGGTACACTCTTCCAGATCGTCTTGTTCCGCCTCGTTTCACTCGTCTCCTCGGCAACAAGCGACTCTCGCACTGCAACAACAACAACAACAACAAGTTTACCTACACAACCTTCAGGTATTCGAGTCCAATTGTTCGATTCATCAACAAGGCTTGTTACAATTCGGCCTTTATTGTGTATTAAATGTTTGATATTGATTTTCAAAAAACTGAATCTGTAACTATACAATCATGTTGCACTTTTCCCTCATAAACGTATTCAAATTATAAATAATCTTTATAAATTTAATCAATAAATTTCCGATTATTGGATAAATTTACATAAAGCGGGGGTGTGCATCTAGACCACAACATTGCCTTACCTACCATTCTATTCTAGTCTTGGGGGTTGTTCGGCGTCGTTTCTACTTTAAAATCCCGACCCCAGTTCATACCCCTTAAGGTGTTACATTTAATTGGGAAACGGCACACTAGGTTTTTTTAGCTCAAAATGCCTAGTTTTATAGTTTTCCCCATTCGCAGTACGTGCTCTAAAACTACTTTTGGCGGAAAACGAACCGTCGGCGGTACATTCCGTGTAGGAGGGCGGGGTTCCAGGGGCGGGCAGCCCCTTCCGGGGGTTGGTTGCGGGGCCCCCCAGTAGCAAACCATTCTTGCCATTAACCGTATAACTTCATCAACAACAAACCACACACATCTACAACCCTTTTTTTCCCAAGTTTGTGATTCGATTAAAACCTAAACACCCCGCAAACAAGGGTGATAAGTTTTTTTTTAACTTTTTCATTTAGACCTCGAGTCCATCAGTTCTTGTCCTTGAGAGTTTGTAAACGGGTGTACTTTGATGGCCGTCCTAGCAACAAAGCACTAATAGTAAATTCAGACTTGTTTTGAATCGGCCCTTGTTGAGTCTGAGGCGTTTATCCGCGGGTGTTTGCACTTTTCCCATACTACAGATTGTTACATTTCCTATAAAAAATATCGATATCGCTCACCGGAGGCTCGTCGATTGCGTTGGGGCCAAATACAGGGTTTGCCTTGGTCGCTTTGGTTTACTGTCCCCCAAGCCGAAAATTCAGTGATTAAGCTGTTGACCCCGAGTGGGAGAACTCTAATATGAATTTGTTTATTTATTTGTTCCGCCAGATCAAGGACATCCAAGAGAACCGACCTGCCGCGTTCGGTGGGGGCAATCAATGCCAGGATGATCATATCGCTCAACAACAAGATCCACCGCAGCGGTCCCGAGGGGGCCTTCAAGTCCGACCTCGTCCCCGCCAATCATATCCGAACAACTCAAAACTCGCTCGCTGGTCCGTCACAGGGTCATCCGGGCAGCTAGAGTGCTACGCGAGCAGTCTACCCTCTCAACCCCAGGGTATCTGAGGCAAGAGAACATGCCATACTCCCTACAGAAGGCTCCATCTACAGGTGAGCGACTGAGGTCACAGTACCCTACGGATAACATCAACTTGCAATCTCGCCAAAAAAAACTTTTTACCCATATTAAATTTGTAGAAAATAGTCAAACTGTGTGTCCCCTCTACAACTTGGGTCCATCCTCGGACAGAAAGGACTAATTTAGTTCTTACTACATTAGCAAAATATAAAAATTAGAAATTGTTTGTTGGCTGGGACTACATAGTAAATACATCAGGGTTTTTGCAGTGTTAATATGCACCTTGTAAATTTGTACATTATTCTCGAACCTAGTTTTTCACCATTTTCACTAATTTATTATTATTCAATGCTCATTGGTACAATGCAGTCAGCCAGTTAGTTGCCATCTTCCTTATATTCTCCCGAGTAATCAAGACCTCGAGTCAAAAATGTCTCGTGTTTTTCTGTGTTTTGTACACGAACTTTTATGTATTTAAAAACACTAGTGGAAAACAACCTTTATTTATAATCCATTCAGATGTTAATGTAACTAAAATTCAGATATTAAAATGTAACCCATCCTGATGGTCTAGTGTTTAAAGACGCTGGCCTGGAATGTTGGGAAACCCGTTGGTTTGAATCCCGGTTTGGGCAGACTTTTTAATTTCTGAATTGTAGTAAATAATAATACAACACATGTTTGAGAGATTTGTTTTCCACCAGTGTTTTAAATATTGTACCAGAACTCTTCCAACTTTAAAACTAAAATCTCTCTTATGTCCTCTATTTACCAAGAAATTCAGCAGCCACCATCACTTCTTTGAAGGTGGATCCTATCCCCACACCTAATATACTCCAAACAATTGGCATTCTATCAACGCAACCGATTCTACGAAATAGTAACCTCTTAAGTCACAAGTTCCCCAAATCAAAACTTCTTCCTCCCCGTCTGTGGAGCTGTAGGCCGACTGCCTGTTGTTGTTGTTGTTACAGAGGAAACCGGCTGAAGATCTCAACCATCACGAAGGAGGATCGCGGCACGTACTACTGCGTGGCTGGGAACGGTGTGGGGAAGGGAGCTCGCAGGTAAAACACCTATCACTAGAGGCCCTTGATTTTCGTGAACGCGATAGCACGAAAAAAAATAAAAACTTATTTTTGCAAAATGTCAATGTCAATGGCCAAAGACCTAGGCCTAGCCTACCATATTTTCGGCAACTTGTGGGGCGACCCTAGGCCTAAATACAAAATGTTGCCTGACCTAGACCTACCTATGCATGGTAAGCTAAGGATGCCCAGCCTAGGCAGCCCCTAGGTCTAGGCCTAGTTGTTCAGTTTTACATTGGGCCTAGGCCTAGGACCTAGACTAGGCCTAGGGCATGCTTGGCCTACAAGCTGGCAAGCACAACTAGGCCTAGGGTCTAGCCTATTCATGGCAAGCTAAGGATAGCCTGCTAGGCCTAGATGTTCAGTTTTACCTAGGGCCTACAAGCTAGGCCTAGATAGGCCTAGCCTAGTGTGTTTGGGTTTTCCCTAGAGCCTAGACATTTTCTGAAGAAATGTTAGGTTCTACAATCTACATCTGAAACCTAGTCCCACTCCACCAGCATTAATCGTTGTAAGTTTTATGCAGGGCCGGTTTGCGTGTACCGCCATTATAATCCCTATAATTTAAACATTCGAAACAAATGGCGCTTTTGCAACCGTTGTATTGCACCGCTTTTTGAAAAAATTTAACATCGCTTTATACACCGCTTTTTAAAAATTTTTAAGTACACCGAAATTCGATTTTTTAATATCACCATAAATCGTGCCCACTACCTATCACTATTAACCTGGGGTTGCTTCTTCCTCAGTAGGCCTACAGACTGCGCAGGATTTGTTTTAATGTTTTATGTATTACTTATGTACGGCCCTATTCCAGTTTATTACATTATTAATTAATTTAATCGACAACTTTTATTAAATAGAAAACTGTTTTACAAAGGAGTAGGCTACAGCACATAAATCCAACATATAAATGCAAGACAAAGAATGAATTTATGTTATGTTCTGTCAATTCACTTTTCTTTGTCAATTTGTTATGCATTTGTCAGTTGTAGCTTACTGCAGATACCACTAGGTACCTTCAGAAGTGCAGCATGTCTTGGTATGGGTAGAGGTTTCAAGGCCTTTTGGTATTTCATTATTACATCCAGTTACATAAAATGTTCTTTATCTAATTGTAGAGAAACCTTCTCCATAGTTCAATCATACCCTGTGAATATCAAAACTTAGGAAAACCTAGCCTATTTTTTGTTACTTATCCACGGTCGGGGATTCAGTTTTGGGCTATCTCTTGCAGTTGGCTGTTGTTGAATAAATACAATCACCAGGTCCCCTGTTTACCGGTAAACAGTCAGCTTCAAAACAAACAGATACTTTACATGAGTCCGTGTGGGAAACTATGTTGATACAGTACGCCTGTATTTGAGGTCCCCGTTATCTTATCTGTTTGTCCATACCATCTATTTGTTTGATGAGGATTAGGATTATTTATTAGTATTACGTAATGACATTGACAAGTTTCAACAAAGGGGTTACGTATCTCTTTAAACCAGGGAGTTTCTTGGGTGATAAACCACCTGTAGAGGAAAACTACTGTAGCCCCACTTGGCTGACTAAGGAGAATCAGTAATTAAGTGGGAGTGGGAGGAGTAACTAATATAACAGGAGGACTACAAGATCAGCACGCACTAGGGAGGTAACGCTGTAAACGTTACCGTTTTTTTGATCGAGTAAACGTTTTTATGTAATTACTATTTTTATCCTGTGTGCAACCCGCCGAACGATGTTTTTCCCCCTCCCCTCGTGAGTCCAATTAAGCGCGAGCGGCGAAATAGTCTCCTATTTGAACCCCATCTCCTATTCACCTCGTGTGTTGAGTCAATCGAACTCTATAGTAGTCGGCAATGAAATGAACAAAGCAAGTGGCTCTAGTCGACAGGTTCGATCACGTCATTTCAACGCTCTGTGCAGTGTGCGTCCGGCCACTGGCCAGCACGCACGCGGCAGTGCACAGAGCAGCAAGCGCTATAACGTCAAGCCGCCTGACTAACTCTCCCCACCCCCCGTCCCCCATACACCCTGCAACTCTAAATTATACGTCTTCTCGACTTGTAGTGTTGTCTTCCGTAGCATACTCAATAAAATTCGGATCAATTTGGGACTATCCCGGAAGGCTCTTTATTATTTGGTGGCTTGTGGGGGTCAATTATTATGCAGAAAACAAGTAATGTACGTAGAATGTCTATCAAAACCTAAAAGTAAACACAGATATAGCGCCTGAAGACGTAAACGTGTACACGCTTTTTTGAGTAGGGTGTAAACGTTTACTGAAATACACGCTTTTTGACATCCCTAGCACGCACCAAACATTGTACCGGTACAAGATTGTCATAGCACTCTGTGTTCTGTCTGTTGGCCTGACTCAAACTTTGCTCATGCCATAGAAACAGTCAGGTTTTCTGTCAACTCCTAGAGATAGTGTAGCAGGCGTGCTCTGCTTCCCCCAGACCTAGTTCCACATACCACACTAGCTTTAGAATTACTATAGTAACTCTACTCACGCCGAGTGATAAAGACCACGAGTTGGTCGAAACGTATCAGCAACTGGTCTGTTCATCTATCTGGGTCTGTGCGACCTACCTAATGTTTCTAAGGTAAGCTATCGGCATCGTCCTTCTGTAACGTTCCCCCCACTGAAACATTTTATTTATATTCCCAGTTTAATAATAATCATCATAACTCAGTTCCAACTATGTCGGGTTGAGTAGTGGTTTTCCACCATTATCAAGGGCATGAAACTGTAGATACTAAGCTTGCCAGACTAGTAGGGTCATTTTCGACACTTTTGTGACCGTTGAGAGACAATGACGATTTCTCAACGGATTTGTCCTCTAAGAAGGTTTTATAAAAAATTTAGCCCCCATGCCCCTCGCGAAGTGTGGGCATACCCCGCCAGGGCCCAAAATCCAATATGGCGGCCGTTTACCACATCTGACACTATCTTGCAATGGTTTAGCCTAGAGTATCGCGTAGTATGTGGTTTTTATGGTTTTGAGGGTCGAGGAATTCGTTCTGAAGTCGGTTTGGCGATAAGACCCATTTTTTAAAGCTTTGAATCCAAGATGGCCGTCGATTTGCAGCTTGGAATAGCCAGTTTCTCGAAATCGTAGTAGAACTTTCATATAAGACTCGAATGAAAGCCCTGTTCACATAATTTTGAATAATTGACAGAAGAGCTCTCAGATAGTGCTCATAAATCAAATAATTGGTCAAAACTTCAATAATAATACGAAAATATGTGCTCCTTTTATAGACAATTTAGCGATTTTCTAAAGTGCTGTGATAAGAGTGGCTATGGCACATGAATTGAGAGACAATGACGATTTCTCAACGGATTTGTCCTCTAAGAAGGTTTTATAAAAAATTTAGCCCCCATGCCCCTCGCGAAAGTGTGGGCATACCCCGCCAGGGCCCAAAATCCAATATGGCGGCCGTTTACCACATCTGACACTATCTTTGCAATGGTTTAGCCTAGAGTATCGCGTAGTATGTGGTTTTTTATGGTTTGAGGGTCGAGGAATTCGTTTCTGAAGTCGGTTTGGCGATTAGACCCATTTTTTAAAGCTTTGAATCCAAGATGGCCGTCGATTTGCAGCTTGGAATAGCCAGTTTTCTCGAAATCGTAGTAGAACTTTCATATAAGACTCGAATGAAAGCCCTGTTCAAGTAATTTTGAATAATTGACAGTAGAGCTATGACTTCTGTTTGAAGCACAACTTTCACAATAACATCTCTTAATTAGACTACAATCATTAGTGCACTCACTACATTCACCATTACTGTTCGTCTGAATCTGTTGACTCTCCACACTCACTTCTCTCATCATCGCTGCCACTATCTTCACCTCTGTCATCTGGACAACCACAAGTTTTGAGCTGCTGGGGCAAGGGGGGTAGGGTGTGGCGCACTGGTCGGCACTTCCCATTTAGAATTTCCCAGCCATGACCAATGGGGGACGGATGATCTAGCAGCTCGTAATGGAGCTGGCAATACACAATGTAATTCGTCCTTTGCACATGGAGATCCAACGAGTCGTCATCAGGTGGGAGTCGAATCGTACTCTTGTTCTTCATTTTGTGCCACTTCGAAGATCTGGCTTGCGCGCAGGTAGCATCTGCGCTTTCAGCATAGACTTTGAGAGGACAAATGCTTTCATATTTGCTCTGACTTCGTCCTCTAGCTCCAGACTTCCTCCTGCTCAAGAATATCTTGTAATCTTCTTTGGATAAGAGCTTCTTAGAGCTTCTTAGAGGACAAATCCGTTGAGAAATCGTCATTGTCCCTCAATTCATGTGCCATAGCCACTCTTATCACAGCACTTTAGAAAATCGCTAAATTGTCTATAAAAGGAGCACATATTTTCGTATTATTATTGAAGTTTTGACCAATTATTAGATTTATGAGCACTATCTGAGAGCTCTTCTGTCAATTATTCAAAATTATGTGAACAGGGCTTTCATTCGAGTCTTATATGAAAGTTCTACTACGATTTCGAGGAAACTGGCTATTCCAAGCTGCAAATCGACGGCCATCTTGGATTCAAAGCTTTAAAAAATGGGTCTAATCGCCAAACCGACTTCAGAAACGAATTCCTCGACCCTCAAAACCATAAAAACCACATACTACGCGATACTCTAGGCTAAACCATTGCAAAGATAGTGTCAGATGTGGTAAACGGCCGCCATATTGGATTTTGGGCCCTGGCGGGTATGCCCACACTTTCGCGAGGGCATGGGGGCTTAATTTTTTATAAAACCTTCTTAGAGGACAAATCCGTTGAGAAATCGTCATTGTCTCTCAATTCATGTGCCATAGCCACTCTTATCACAGCACTTTAGAAAATCGCTAAATTGTCTATAAAAGGAGCACATATTTTCGTATTATTATTGAAGTTTTGACCAATTATTAGATTTATGAGCACTATCTGAGAGCTCTTCTGTCAATTATTCAAAATTATGTGAACAGGGCTTTCATTCGAGTCTTATATGAAAGTTCTACTACGATTTCGAGAAACTGGCTATTCCAAGCTGCAAATCGACGGCCATCTTGGATTCAAAGCTTTAAAAAATGGGTCTAATCGCCAAACCGACTTCAGAAACGAATTCCTCGACCCTCAAAACCATAAAAACCACATACTACGCGATACTCTAGGCTAAACCATTGCAAAGATAGTGTCAGATGTGGTTAAACGGCCGCCATATTGGATTTGGGCCCTGGCGGGGTATGCCCACACTTTCGCGAGGGGCATGGGGGCTTAATTTTTTATAAAACCTTCTTAGAGGACAAATCCGTTGAAAAATCGTCATTGTCTCTCAACGGTCACAAAAGTGTCGAAAATGACTCTACTAGACTTAGTGTTTCTTCCACATCATCCAACTCCTTCTTCTCCACCAATTTACTCCACTCTCTTCTGTCCTCCCACAGCTTTACTCTTGCCACATGCTCCCACACTTCATTCCGTTTTCCAACGTCTTCTTGAATTAATCTTTCCATTTTTCTCTTGGCCTTCCTACTCTTCTTTTCCCCTCCTCTGCCGCTTCAAATTCTCGTCTTGGAATCCTCTCCCTGCCCATCCTTTTTCATATGTCCAAACCATCTAGACGTTCTCTTCCTAGCTTAAACTTCAATCTCTCCAATCCCAGTTCTTTCCTTATTTCATTACTTCTTATCTTGTCCATCTTTGTAACTCCCTTTATACTTCTTAAAAACTTCATTTCTGCTGCTTCCAGCTGACTCTCTTCTTTTGTTCCCACTGCCATGTTACTGCCCCATATGTTAATATAGTTACAAAATATGCCTTTATACATAGAGGTAATGAGAAATGGTGATATAAAAACCCAAATTTCGTTTTAAAAACCCAAATTTCGCGTTTTTCGCGATTTCAAAAAAATTGACAAAAACGTTACTAAAAAATAAAAAAATCACTAAAAAAAATTGTACGCACTGTTATTTTGGTATACTATTTTCGCGGAAGCCGTGATACGCGCCGTTATTTTGGAGGTATATTTCCGTGAAGCCCGTGACGTCACGGTAACCCCCCCGCCTACCGCGCGCGTAATATTCGGTCTAGACCGCACCTCCACCAAAACTGGACCGGCACCTCCACATCACTTTACATTTTGCACACTAAAAGGTCAATTTCGCGATTTAATTCGCGTTTTGACCATTTTGATGTAATTTCGTTCGTTATTTCGCGCTATAACACGAAATTTCGCGAAATTCGCGTTTTCAAAATGTGTTTTTTTCCATCACTAAATGATGTAATTCGTCGACAATATTACATTTTAGGCAATAAAAAGGACTTTTAAAAAAATTCGCGAATTTCGTTATCACCATTTCTCATTACCTCTACTTATACAGCAAAATTTTACATTTTTGTGGGAACAACTCATTCCATAGTAACTTTCTCACCAATTGATAAAACCCCTCTGCTTTTTGCACTCTAGATGACACTTCCCTACACACTTTTGCATCTTTTGTCAATATACTTCCCAAATATTTAAATTCTTCTTTTTCTTCTAAGACTTCTCCACGTAGTACAATATTTTCTATGTCTCTAGGCCTGCCCTTTGTCTTCTTTTGCATACGCAAACATTCACTCTTTTTCTGATTGATTTTCAGACCAAACTCTGTAGTAACTTCGTTCCATCTGTCCACCTTCTCCTGCACTTCTCTGGCACTCTCACCCCAAATCAACACATCGTCCGCAAACACTAATGTTCTTGTGTCCCTTCCATCTGTATTTGGTTCCACTCTTCTTATAATTTCATCCATTACAACAGTAAAGAGTGTTGGAGATAACACACTACCTTGTCGCAAGCCCTCATTCACTTGAAACCATTCTGACTACCCATATCTGTCTGTACACAAACTTTCACTCCTTTGATATGTACTTTGTATCCTGTCTATTAAACCTCTTCCCACTCCTTTTTATCTCTAGACACTCCCATACTTTCTCTCTAGGCAGGCGATCGTATGCCTTCTCCAGATCCAAAAACACAATGTGCATTTCTTTCCCATTTTGCCATCTCCCCTCCATTGTCTGTCTTATAGCAAATATGGGATCAATAGTAGACCGTCCACTTCTGAACCCATATTGTTCTTCTCTTAGATCTGTGTCATATACCTCCTTCAGTCTTAGTTCTATAACTTTCTCTAAATTTTTGCACACTGACAACATTAATGTCACCCCTCTATAATTTTCACATTTCTTACGGTCACCTTTCTTAAACAGCGGTACAATTATACCTCTTTTCCAATCTTCCGGTACCTTCTTTTGTTTCCACGCAGCACTTATTACTCGAAATAACCATCTTCTTCCTTCCGCACCTGATGCTTTGATCATTTCCACAGAAATGTCATCCACTCCCGGAGCTCTACCATTCTTCATGGCTCCTAACGCCCGAGCCACCTCTTGTTCTGTTACCTCGTCTTCTTCATCTTCTCCACTTGCCTCTTTCTCTGCATTTAAATTTTCACTAACCTGTACATTTAGCAGATCTTTGAAATATTTCCTCCACATTTCTTGTATTTCCTGTGGGTTTGTTTGTAACTTGGCCATTTTCATTTACCATGAGCTTTTGTTCTTCCTTTCTTGTCTTTTTGTCTTTACTAGTCCGTACATAATTTTCTTATTCCCTGGAAGTTCATCTTCTAATTTACCAGCAAATTCTTCCATTGCTTTGTCTTTCTCCTCCTTAACAATTTGTTCCACATTGTTTTTTTCGCCCACGGTACCCGTACCCATTTTCTGTGAAATTGCACTTTTCATTCTTTTTCCAAAGCTAGTTTCTTCTCCCGAACTGCATCTCGTACCCTCTCGTTCCACCATCGCGTTTCTTTCTCTTTCCTCCTTCCACTGACTCTTCCACACAGCTCTTCTGCACTTGACACAAAAACCTTCTTAAAGTTTTGCCATTCTTCTTCTATTTCTCCCACTTCATTTGTAGGTGTTTGGTCACTAATTCTTGTCATAAACTCTTCTGCACTATCGGAGATTGCAGTTTCCACACTTTTAGTCTTTTGTGCCGGTTCTTTATTCTCTTTTGTGTCTGTACCATCATTCTAAACTTCCCCAACACCAGCCTGTGGTCTCCATCCAATGATATTGATGGCATTACCCTCACATCCTCAAGGTTTCTCATTACTTCTTTTCCTATACATAGATAGTCAATTACTGTCTCTGATCTGTCTTCACCATAGCCATATCTCGTTATTTGTTGGGTTCTACGTTTCTTGAACCAACTATTTCCTATAACTAATGAGTTTCTGGCACACATTTCTAACAATTTCTCTCCATCTCTGTTTCTTGCATCTATCCCATGTCTGCCCATAACCTCTTCAAATCCTTTTCTATCTTTTCCTATTCTTGCATTAAAATCCCCCATTACTACAATAGTATTCGATGTCATAATTGCTTCTAATTTTGCCACAAAACTCATCCTTCTCAACCACTGGTCTTCCTGTTTGAGGCGCATACACCTGAATGAATTCGATTGTCATGCTGTCATCGCACAAGATGTACATCTGTATCATTCTATCACTATGGCTTTTCACATTTACAATACTGTCTTTCCATTCAGGGCTTACCACAAATGCTACCCCATTTCTTCCCTCCACTCCTCCAGACCACCACAGCTTGTATCCTTCTCTGAGATTCTTGTTTCCACACCCTTTCCACTTTGTCTCACTGAGTCCCATTACACACAGTTTCTGTTCTTTCATGACATCAATGATCTCTTCGATTTTACCATTAAGTGACACTATATTTATTGTGCCCACATTTATAACTTTTCCTTCTTTCCTGTGTGATGATGTTCTCCCTCTTTTGTTTGGTTTTCTCCTTTGTCCACGGTCTATGCCTAACTTCTTTTTCTCCACACCCACCTTGTGTGAAAATCCTTCTGCCAGATTGTTTCAGATTCTTTTCCTTTTTCTCTTACATTCACATCTAGGCCTAGCCATTTTCCCTCTTTGCTCATTACGAAGCGTTTTGCTCTTATTCCCACTTCTCTTGCTCTGTTCCATTTCTCTTCTATTCCTTCCACCCCATTCATGTCTATATATTCTACTTCAATCCTCTTGCATATTTCTTTTATATCATTATTGACACCTAAGCTTAAACCTCTCCAGGTGCTTAGCCCACACATGCCTATCTTGGCATTATAAACTTTCTCTTCGCCAATACAAGTAAGCCTTGTAGATTCCCTAGCATGACTGCCTTTTTCCTCTCCAGCCCACTTCTCTCTTGTTCCCTGCACATATAACCGCCACTTCTATATTTCCATCTGATTTGTACTCTTCTACCTTCTTTTCAAGTTCATTTATCCTGATACCTGGGTAAACCCTAGCCCTGTACTCCACTCCAACACAAAAATTATTTGCTGTTGTACCCGACACATCTGCAATTAGTATACCTAATGCTTTTTTGTCCTGGTTGAGCTGTCTTGTATCATAGTTGCATACCACTTCAATGTCTGGTAATGATTCACCCACCTGCTGTTTTTGATAAGTTGACTTACTTCTGTCTTTGTTATGTTCTACACCCAACTTTATTTATTTATTTATTTATTATTATTATTTATTTATTTAGTTAATTATTATTTAAAGTGAGGAAAGGCCTAATGGCTACTTTAGTTTTCCTACATTGGGAAAGGGTTGACATTTGACAGACTACTAAAATTAAAATCCACTTTAGGTCAGATGGTAATTTGAATTTGCCTTTAGAATTGCAAAAAACAGTTATTCTATATTCTCCATTGAAACGTTAGAGTACACTTTCACACTTTTTTTGCAAAAACGGGGGGTCCCTTCCCCCCCCCCCTGAATACCCCATCGCAACTATTCTTGCATACAACCATGTAGCTACAATCGTATCAAACAAAATGTTTTGACTAGTGTAATAAAATTAAAGGGTTTTTTTTGT
>JAMZAV010018872.1:0-21339 GCA_024449915.1 Sweltsa coloradensis
AAATCCGCTTTAATACTGGCAGCCCCAACCGCCAATTATGCTCATCCAAAAAAACCCAGCGGGGATTTAAAGCTTTTTCCAGTTTTTTTATTATTATTGGATGACTTTTAAGCGACCCAAAGCAAAGATTCCTTTCACACACTGGAGAGAAAACCCTTTTTTTTTTTATTTTTGTGTGTCTGTAGCACGTTCCGGCCCTTTAACCGATACTCCAATTGCGATGAAATTTTTTTAAAGCCCTTCGAAACTCTGAACTTAGAACTGCCACTTTTTTTGAGCGAAATTTCAAAAAAATTTTCTCAAAAAATCGAAATTTTTAGTTTTTTTGTTTTTTAAAAAATTTTCTTCGACTTGAAAACACCTACATGCCTTATCCGTTTGTGATGAATTTTCACAGAACCTTAATTTTATTAATTATTATATTCGTGTGAAATTTGAGCGCAATAAAAAAATTTATTTTTTATGATAATCGAAATTTTACAATTTTTTTAAATTTCTTAAACGTATAACCCCTACATGCTTTATTCGATTTTTAATGATTTTTTAACAAAAACCTTTAATTTTTTTTAAATTTAATTTATTCGTGTAAAATTTAAAGGTAACAAAAAAATTATTTTTAGTGAAATCAAAATTTTTACGTTTTTTGTTTTTAAAAAAATTTCGCCATCCAACAACGCGCCTAAAAAGCTTTAGCGAAGCTTCCTTTTTTATCTACAGGGTTTCTCTTCTCTCCAAAAAAGGGAGTTATACCTATACCATGTAGTATAGGCCTATGTAAAAGAAAAAAAAGGCATTTTTATCATATTTTTGGCTGATAGATTAGAAAAAGATGTAAATTTTTAAAGTTTACAAATGTTTTTTTCAAAAATTACCTATTATAGGCTTTTATTTTTTTTGTAAATTAAAATTATTTATCAAAAATTTGTAACCCCAAAATCTGGGGCATTTTACTTGCTGAATTTAAAAGAGGCAATAAATCTCCCCTTAAAAAAGAATACATAAAAGCTGAAGGATTTTTTGCACTTTTGGGTCTTTGTGTTGGGCATGGCCCTAAATAGTAGGATTTTAGGTCCCCCCATTAGGCGCTGAAGAAAACCCCGGGGCACAAACACATTTTGTCTTTAAAATTTACCGCAATTAATATGATTTTGGGACAACGTCTAATAGGGGGAGATTTAGGAAACCGTCCCGGGAAAAACACCCCCCTCCCAAAAATTTTTTTGGGGTCCCAAAAATTCCTTCTGGGTAAAAAAAGGGGTTAAAAACATGCAAAAAGCACTTTCATGTATTAGCCCCTAGTACTGGGGTTGTACTCCTGCCAAATTCATAAATTTTTCCAACCAATCCCAGTTCGGGCGAAGATCATTCAAAAAAGGTAAAATGATTTTTGGGCCCTTCCCGGACCCGAGTTTTTAAAAAGATGTGGGCCTTTTTTGGAAATTTTCCAAAAAGGAAAAATAGGGGCTTTACCCAAAATCTATTCAAAAAAATTTTTAAGGGGACTTTTTTAATGTTTAAATCTTTAACTAATTAATGTTCCGGGATTAATAATGCACCCTTCTATACTTTGGACGAGTCCTCGTTGAATTTTTCCCACGAAATAAAATTACACAAACTTTAAATTTGATACGCGGACTAGGTTTCCCCCCCCCGGGGGTTTTTTTCCTCGCTTTTTTGTATTTCTCTTCTTTCTCGCGTAACAAAAAAAAAATAAATTAAAATATCGCCCCAACTGAAATTTGTTAGTATCCTATACTTTTTTTGGCTTTTTATTATTATCTCGGGACTTTGGTTTTTCTTTTACGAAAACTCATAATTTTTGGCCTTTCCCGTGCTTTTCCCCCCCCCCCGAAAATTGGGGTCTCGTCGATTTCTCTTCCCACTGCTTGGGTTCAAAACCCGATATCTATTGAAAAATTGACAAAAAGGATCTCTCTTTTTTCCCTTCTTAAAAGACACACGTAAACACGTATTTAAACTTAAACGATTTACTCCGTTTTTCCCCGGGATTGCTATCCTAAACGCGATCTTTAAACCTCACTTAGGGCTCAAAACCCCAAAAACCCCCAAATCTGCCCAGAAAAGCGCTCTAAATACACTGAAGATGTTAAAAAATGGGCCAACACTACAAAACGGGAATTGAAAATTTCTTATGGGCCCCAATCCACAATCCCAACCCAAACGGGGGATTTCGAACCCCGGGTTTAAAAATTATATGGCGCTTGTAGTTTTCCCCCAAAAACCTGTTCGGGAGCCATCACGGCATTTAAGTACATTAGATAAAAAAATAAAACCTAGGAAGCTAGATTTTGTTTTTCGGGGCGTTAAATTTTTTCGAATCAAAAATGATTCTTTGTAAAAAACTACTTTAAATTTTATTGTGTTTCTGAAATTTTTAAAACCCACTCTGTATTCCATTTTTAAAAAATTTAATTTTTAACACCCAAAACAAATAGGCAATTTGGTCCCATTGATGGGGCTGGGACTCTGTTTAGAAAAACCCAAAAGTTTTATCGCTTTTTTGGTTCTGGATACAATGATTTTTGTGCAGATTTGACTCGACGCACCCTACCAAGTAATAAAAAAGGGCCTAATTTCCATACTAATAATAAAGAGGTGTACGGTTTAAAAAATAAATCTGCCACAATGTATGGGGTTACGGTTAGCATGGCAGGGCAAGACTTTTCCTGCTGTGTTTCGTCAAGGGTTTCCCAAAGGGATGGATCCCTTAGAAATGAAGTCACCCGAGGACGGTGGTCGGGGGGGGGGGAGGCAAGTAGGATATCATTCAAGCCCGCCCCCGGGCCACATTTTTCTTGGGGGCGGGGTCTCTTACACGAAAAAAGCAAGAGGGGTAAACCGGAACTAACCGCCTCGGCGGGTCAAAGGGGAATGGGTTTTTAAAAAATGATCGACCTGTGTACTAAAAAAGATTGGCAGCCCTCCGACTCCCAAAAAAATCCCGGGTTTCCCTCCCCCCCCAGTCCCTTTTCGGGGGGGGGATAACCTTGTGATTTGCCACTTCCAAGGGACATTGAGGAGCTAACCAGGTTCCGGTAAAAAGTGCAAAAATGAATGCATGGATGCATATAGGAGAAGTTCGGGGGGTTTTGGGGGTATTTAAATTCACCCCCCACAAAAAGCAAAAAAAGGGGGAAAATTTTAACAACCCGGGGGGGTTCTTACGGCCCACTAAAGGGGGGGCCTTTCCCTTTTTCCAGGATTTTTGTTTTTGAAATTTTTTTTTGTTTTTTGGGTTGAGATTATTTTTTTTTACTTTAAATTTTTTAAAAATAAAAAATATTGTAGGCCTAAAAAAACCCAAGGATATCCAATTCTCATTTTTAAAAAAATAAAAAAAACAAAGGGAAACCAAAACTGGGATCCAGGAAAATTAATAAATTTTCTTTTTTAAACAGATAATTTTTTTAAAATTTTAGTTGGGCCCCTAAAAAACTGTGATTTTAAATTTTGTGAGTTCTTTCAAACCACATTTGTCCCCCCAAAAGAAAATTTAATAAGTTTTTTTTTTTTAGGTTTGGTTTAGGCCCAAAAACTCAAATTTCCCTTAGTTATTACTTACCGTTTCAATGTTTGCAGTATGTCTATGGGCCCGAAATATTTGATGGAAGACATGCATGTAAAGTAGATCAATCAGTTTTATCAAAAGGGAAAATTCATATAAATTATGGGGTTTTGGGGTTTGGTTACAATTTGGCCCAAAAAAATCGTTATAGTGTTGATGAGTTTTTTACCTTCTTTTCCCAAGGCTTTATCATTGGAACACATTATGGGGTTCCAAAGCAATGGGGAGAAAGGGGCGGGCAAATACAAAACAGGCTTTAAAAAGTCTATAATGAAACCCTCAATTTAAAAAAACATGCATGCAACAGGGATCCCAAAAAACGATTTTTCAATTATAAGAGATATTAGAAAGTGTAGTAATTTTCATAATTGACCCAAGGTGGGGGAAACCCTAGTACGTAAATGCGAGTTTGGGGGGGTTGGGTAGGGGAAAATAGTACCCACAAAAACGCAGCCGATTTTTTAAAACTTAAAAAAAACCCAATTTAAAAGAAAATAGTAAATTTTTACTTGAAAAATAAATTGGGTTTACAATGAAAAATTTTCTCCCATAGCTTTTAAGTATTTACCCCCCTTTGTTTGGCATTTTTTTTTAATATAGGACATTTTTTTTATTTTTTAAATCACCCAATATTACAACAGATAAAAATACTCCACAAGTGTAAATAAGATAGCCTTTCGATAAAAAAATAAATTTAAAAGGGACATTAAAATATAAAAATTACAAAAAAATAATACAGAAAACCCGGGAAAACATTTGGGAAATCCCCCCGAAAAAGAGGG
Organism: Sweltsa coloradensis; assembly: GCA_024449915.1. Taxonomy (NCBI): domain Eukaryota; kingdom Metazoa; phylum Arthropoda; class Insecta; order Plecoptera; family Chloroperlidae; genus Sweltsa; species Sweltsa coloradensis. The sequence goes on from JAMZAV010018872.1 coordinate 4,369, forward strand.
GGTGAAATTAAACCGCGGGGGAAGTTGAACACTAATCACAAATTTTTTTTACATCACTCCCCAAATAGTTTTTATTTGTTTAATTTTAACTTTTTTTTTTTTATTCATATTTTAAAACATATCAAAAAAAAACAAATTTTTTTTCCCTTTATTTGTTTTAAAAAATTTAAAAATTTTCACTAAAAAACTAATAAAAAAAATGTAAATTTAAATTTAATTTTTCCCTAAAAGAAAAGGCTTTAAAAACTTCTTTCCCGACCAAAGGCACAAGGGTTTAAAAGTAGTAATTTGAATATCAGGTTTGATTAAAATGTTTAGCCAAATTTGGGGCTAACCTTTCCGGGGCCCACCCGGGCCCAAACCGTTTTTAACCACCCAACACTTTTGTAGGGGGGCGATAAAACACAGCGCTGTGTGGCAGGGGGGTAGGGGGGCCCCCGATTTTCTAAACGCCAATTTTTTGGGGTTCAAAAACCTCCGGCAAGGTGTTTTTTTTTTACATTTTTATTTTTTAAGTTTTTCTTTTAAAAAACAAAATTTAAAATTTCAATAAAAATTTAAATAAAACTCTTTTGGGGGTTTAAAACCCCATTATTTTTTAAAAATAGAAATTTTAAAGGTGTTGTGGGTGTTTTTTTTTAAATGGATAAATTTTAAAATTAAATTTTAAAGTACCTTTTGCGATAAATTTCTTCAATTTTAAAAAAAAACTTAAAAGGGTTTTTTGTAGGTTTTTTTGTTTCTGTATGATTTTAATTAATTAAAGTCCGTTTCGCGTGAAATTATTTCCCATATTTAAAATTTAAAAAATTTAAAAGGTTTTTGGTTTGTTTTGTTTATGGATAAATAAAAATTTAATATAATTCCTTTGGGGTGAAAGCCCCTTTAAAATTTTAAATAAAAAAATTTAAAAGGTGATGATTTTTTTTTGTTTAAGATGATAAAAGCTTTATATTTTAAATAAAAAACTTTAAAAAGGTTTTTGATTTTTTTTGTTTATGGATGATAAATAGTCCTTTATTTTTAAAATAGAAAAAAATAAAGGTTTTTTAAATTTTTTTTCATGTCTGCTATATGTCTATTCGAATTATATTATTAAAAGGGTTTAAAACTTTTTTCTTTAAACCGCCCCGGCGACATTAGTGATGGGGCGCGCTTATTTAAGGACGGGTTAGTTTGGTTCGCGCGCCGCCCCAAGACAGGGGCGCAAAGGTTAGAAAATTTCCCCCCAAAGGCCCAAAAGTTAATCATGGTAATAGTGTGGTCCCACTATGTGCAACCAATAAAATTTTTCAACAGGAAGTGAGTCAAAGTGCTTTTGAATCAAAGGGGTGGAAAACCATTTTTTAGTGCTGCTACGTGGGGTGAATTTGGGAACAACAAATTTTAAACCCTCAAAGGACGGGAAAAACACGCGGGCAAAGGTGTGTTGTGCCATTTGAGCTGAAAAAATCACATTTCCAAGAAATTTTGGGTTGAGTGGGCCCTATGTTTTATGACAAAACAATAACAATTTTGTATTGTAGGCTCTAAAACCCTGGGTTTTCTAATAATTACTTGATATTTACAGAGTTTAAAAGATGCCCAGGGCTTACAAGATAAAACCTTAAAGGAATAAATCAACCAAAGGAGCTATTTGAGGAGGGATTTTTTAAAAAGCAATTGAAAATGTCAAAAAAGGAAAAAACTTTTCTTTGAGGGGGAACCAGCTAAAAAAGTATTAAAATTCCCCAAAAGGGGAAAATTGCATAATGGGTTTGGGCGTAATAAACCCCACTGGGACCTTGGAGGCCAGACATTTATTGAATAAAAGAAGAGGAGTTGCTTTTAGGGAATGCTTAAAAAAAAACTTCTGTTTGGGGGTTTTCCCCTTTTGATTCTAAGGCCCATAAAGTTTATTTTTCAAATCATACTAGAATCGATTGGAAAAAAGGGTGAGCCCGGTTTACAAAAAAACTTTCCCGGGGCGGGACTGGGTTATTTCGTTCATGGTCGCATAAAACGCTTTGGCTTTCCGAAGAGAAAACAATATAAAACTTTCCCAAAAGGGGGTTAGACGAAGTGTTTTCTGAGTTACGTTGATAAAACTATCAGTCTCTTTGCTGGGACTTGACCCCACACAAATCTTCAAAATATGATAAAAACAAATTTAAACCCGGACAACCCCGGGAAACAGAAAAATGATTTTTAGGAGAGGTGGGGGAAGTACCCTGACAACTTTTGTGAACCACACAAAAATTTGGGAATTTCAAATGTTTTGTTGTAGTGAAAAGGGGCATACTTTTGCCACCGAAAGTTGTATAAAAAAGGGCCGAACATTTGTGGGAAAAAATGGGCGAGGGTGGCCAAAAGGGGCCCCCCTTGTTTCCCGAGAGGTGCTGCTTTCAGGCTCTGGGGAAAATCGGACATCTCAGGGCGGGTTTCGAAAACCCGGACCCTTCACAGAATGGTTAAAAGAGTCGTTTTTACCACGCGGCTAGGACGATGGGCCAATGCTTATCGGAGAAAAATTGGGGCCTCTCATTTTACGCCCGAAGTATACGCCTATGTGAAAAAAAATGATGTTTTTTTCTTTGCGCTGCCCCCCAACGGGCACCCACACACCCAACCACTGGACTTTCGGGTATTTTGGAAACCTTTTAAAAAAAAGGGTTTGGAGGGGGGCCATTCTAGCTAAATTTTTGGAAGAAAAAAAAAACCCCCCGCCGTCTGCGGTTGAAAAAACCATTTTCCCCGCCTTTTTAAAAAATATTTGACGACACCCAAGAAACCCACAAAAAAAATTTTCATCAGTGGGTTTGCAGGTGGGCATTTCCCCAAAAAAGCAAGCCCAAAAATTATTGCCCAAAAACCCCACAAAAGGAAAAACTCATGATGATTTTAGAAAAACACCAGCAGCGTAATAAGGGGAAAGTTTTGAAAATTTATCTCGAGGCCACACGAAAAACCTGTTTAAAGAGCCCCCTCCCCCGGAAAAAAGAAGCAGCTCCATGTTGTGGCTGGTCGTTCCGTCGCTCCCCCAGCACAAGAGGGACAAAGTGGAACCGGGGATGAAGTAGAAAACGCAAGATGCAAATAACCCTACACCATCGACTAGCCATGGAACTGGAAGAAATCAAACAAAACGTGCAAAGAAAACCGTAAACCCAAAGACCTCATCACATCGTGTATTGCAAAATGATAGGCCTAAGACGCAACATGTCCTAAAACCAAGGCCAATGGGGCTCTTTTAAAGTAACAAAAAGTACAAAAACAAGGAAAAATTTTTCTGTCCAGATTTTTAAAAAATGAAAAAAAAAAGAAAAAAGTGGAAGTTAATTTTTTAAAGTCTATCGATAATGTAAAGATGACTTTTGTTTTTACTCGTAGTGAGGACGCTTCGTGGGTAACGTTTTAAAACAGGGTTAGGGAAGAAAAGTCTTCCCCGGACTATATCTATGAATAACAGGGGACTTGTTATTTTTAAAAAACCTATTGATGTTCTAGAGTAGGGTGGATTTTGCTTGTCACACACATTTTTAAAAAAAAACGTAGTTGGGTTACAAGAAAAAATTTTCGTAGTTTTACATGTTTATTCCCCCTCCAAGAAATCACACACCCAATGTTCCAAAAACCTAATTTTTTGAAAGGAATTCATTTCTGTGTTCAACTTCACCCCCAGACTATTGGTGTAGTAGCTAGCATGCAATTTCAATGGGTGTTCAACTCCACCCCACTGTGGGGTGGAGTTGAACAAGTAGTCTTTCATTTTTTTTAAGGTCTAATTTGACAATTTTTAAAAAATTTTTAAAAATGCTTTTTCAAAAATCGTAGGTTTATAATAAGGGGTACAAAAAAAATTAAGTAGATATTACATCAAATACCCATTTTGTGAGCAATCAAAGCCTAAAAGTGTTCAACTTCACCCCCTTTTAAGTACTAAATTTAAATGAAAACAATAAAAAATTTTTAAACTTTGAAAATTAAAAAAAAGATATTCTTGAATATGGGTTCCCCAAATTTTTGGGTTTTGGGTTTCCCGCCGATTTTCGTGATGGAGAAAAAGGGCCGCCAATTCCAAATATTTAAAATAAAATTTTTAGTTTGAAAATTTTTTTGGGTGTCATTTTTTCTCCCCCTTTGAGAGGTGAGGGGGGGGGGGGTTGTGATACTTTAATTAAAAATTTGATTTTTTTTTGGAAATGATTAAAAACTTTATTTTTTTACAAAAAAACACATTGCCGAGTTTAAAAAAAAAAAAAATAAAAAAAAGTAAAATTTGTCCCGGGCCATCTTGGGAAAAAAATTATCATTTTTTGACATTTATAAAATAGTGAAAAATTCATAATGCTGAGGGGAAAATATTTAATTTAAAATAACAGAAATGGAAAGGGTTTCCCTTGAATTTAAAACTTTAAAAATTTTTAAAAATGGTTTTGATAAAATGTCGTTCCACAGCCCATTTTTTAAAAGGAACCTTTTGCTTAGCCAATTAGGTTTTTGGGAAAAAGTCACCCCCACAAAACCGATTTCGGATGGAGATTTTGCAAATTTAAATTCCTATAGACCAAAACATTTGGATATACTAAAAAAACCCTGCATTTATTATCCAAACTGTATTTTTTTAAAAGAAAAAATAGTTTTCTATTTTTTACCGGAATTCTTTTTTTTTAAAAATTGGTTTTTTTAAAAAAAAAAAAAAATTAAAAAGGGCTAGGTGGGGTGCTTTTTTTTAAAATAAATTTTGACAACTTTTTAATTTTAGGGTTTTCTACCGCGTTTTTAGTTGCGTGACGGATGACCCAAAATTTCGTTAAAAGTTGTTTCCATTTTTCAAGATTTTGGGTTTGCACTCGAGCAAACGAGACTTTGACGCAAAAATGCAGGGGGTTTAGACAGGATCCCTTGCATTGACGAAGCCCCTACGTTTCATTTTTTGCCCTATCCCCCTTCGGGTTGAAAAGTAAGAATGTGTGTAGGGCGCGTTTCGGACCCAACATTGCTTATTTTTTTTAGTAACAACCCGAAAATTATCTCACTTAATAGGAAATTTCTTTAGTTATCCCCCAAAGGGCTTGAAAAAGGGGGTTTTTTTTAATGTTGAAAGGTCCCTCTGATCGCGCCATGCGATAACCCCTTTAAAAACAACACCCCAAAAAAATTAAAATTTGGATTCCCTGAAAATTGGAGGCCCGTAAAGGCCCCAAAACGTATTTTAAAATTAGCTAAATTTGCCGATCAAGCAAATTTTCTAAATATACATTTAAATTTAGAATGTTAAAAATTGTATAATACTATTTAATTTCAAGATGGTCCCTTTTCATACTTATATAAGTAACCCGTCGGGGCCCCGGGGTTTGGAAATTGGGCCTTTAGAGAAAAAAAAAAGTATTTAGGTAGAAAGAGCGGAGTATTTTACTCTCCAAAAAAAAGAGGCGAGTTGGCAACCGCCCGTCGGGGACACCTCCCCTTTCCCCTTTGACGACCTCCCCGACGCGATGACAATACAAAAAACGAACGATGACTGTGACAAAGACGACGACCGGGGACGTGAAAAAACCCCCTTTCCTCCCATTTACCCGGGGTTTTGGGTTTTCTGCCCAGCAGGCCTCTCCCCCCCCAAAATCCCCTAGGTTAGAGTGGGCATTTTTGATTTTTAGGGTTGCCCCCCTTTAACCCCAAAAAAACCTTTAATACTCTTATAGATCATTATTAGATACATATATAAAAAACGGTTCAAGGCAATTGCACACGCAATTTTACTGGGTTAAATTTACCCCTTCAAGTGCCCGTAGAAGATTTGTTACTGGCCCCCCTAGAAATTTACTTTCAAATTTTCCAACACCCAATTTTCAGGGTTTAAAGGGGGGGGGGGGAATTCCTGGTTTGTTTTTGCGCTATCGCTGGGCCCATACGCTGCACAAAATTTGTAAAAAAAAAAAAAGGGTTTACAATGCAGCCTTGTTGGTGATAATTTTTGTTGACACCCCTTCCCATTAAACATACCCCAAATTCGAATGCCCTTCCCGGTTCATTTTTGAGTGACGGTAAAAAGCTGGGCCCAAACCCAAAATTTTTAAATATCTTTACAGCCCCAAATGTTTTTTATAAAAATTATTGCAGAAAAAAATTAGTAGAAGGAGATAAAAGGTGTAGTTAGGTTTGACAAAATCAGGAGCAAAAAAAATTGGGGAAGGATTTGGGAGTTGACAAGTTTTTTTTAAAAAATAGGAAGGGGAAAGATTGGAGGTATGGACGTATGGAAAATTTGGAAAAAAAAGAAAATACGTGAGCAGAATTTAAAAGTGGATATATAAACCCATAGAAGCCCGGGCCACCAAAAAAAGAAGGGGGAAGGACCAAATAAAAAATAATTTTGGGAAAGAAAGGTGAGGGGTTGGGAAAAAAATAGCAGCAGAACGCCTTTTGAAGGACAAAAGGGAAAAAGGGGGGAGAGGGGTTAAGAAGCAAGAAAAAAGGGACGATATTGAAGGAGAAGATGAAAGGAAGTAAAGGGAAATTTGAAGGAGAAAAAGAACATGACGGGCCTGGCAACCCGGTAAATTAAAAAACCCCTTTGTGCCCGGGAAAAAAATTGGTGGTTAGCCACCCCATGACCCGGTTTATTTTGGGAAAAGCAGGTGTTAGAAATATAAATATAAAATAATTTACTTTTTGCAATATTATATTGGGAACGATGGATGGTGATAATGAAGGTGAAAAAAAATTTTAAAAAAAATTTAAAAAACCAATGCCTTCTGGGGGATTAAACCCCCCACTTTCTTCAAGTGATAACGCTGTGGGCCAGGGGCCCAAAAATCGTATTATAGTTCCCGGGCAGGGGCTTAAACCCAATTGTTTCACTTTTGTTTTAAATTTATATTTATTGATTTTTTTCCGCGTATTTAAAAAAAAGCGCGTAAAGGTAGCCTTTTGGGTTACTTATTTCCAATTGGAAGCAAAATTTAACTGGGAAAAAACGTTTTAAGTCCCCCGGGTTTGGATGGAGAGTTTTTTTTAAAAGTTTTTAGTTTGCATGGGGAACCAACTTTTCCTTTCAAGTGTTTTGAAAAAAGCTTTTTAAAGGTGATTTTTGGCAATTTTTTATTTTTATTTAAAAAATTGTTATAAAAAACCCAAAAAAAAAAACTATTTTAAAAATTTTTTTTTTCTAGGGTTTCCCGGGGCTAATTTTTTTTATTTTTTCTTTAAAAAGGCTCCACATAAAAAACCTTTTAATGTCCATGTATAATATAAACGTTGTAGCCCCACCCTTTTGGTCAAAAATTGGCCCCAAATGCAAAAAAAATATCGCACAAAAAATCAAAAAAAAAATCGAAAAAGGGTACGTTTATTCAGGGGAAAAATTTCTTCTTTTGTCCCCAAAAAACAATACAGTTCAAAGTTCGAGATTTAATTTCCCCCAAAATTTTTAAAAAAATTTTTTTTTTGGGGGGAAAAAAAAAAAAAAAAAAAAAAAAAAAAAAAAAAAAATTTTTTTTTTTTGGGGGGTTTTTCCCCTTCCTTTTTTTTAAAAAAAATTTTTTTTTAAATTCCCAAAAAAAAATTAAAAAAGGGGAAAAGGGTTTTTTTTTTTTAAAATTAAAAATTTTTTTTAAAGGTTTTAAAATTTTTTAAAAAAAAAAAACCCTTTTTTTAAAAATTTAAATTTTTAATTTAAAATTGGTTTTTTTTCCCCCTAAAAAAAGGGGAAAAAAAAAAAAAAAAGGGATTAAAAAAAAAAAAAAAAAAAATTAAATTTTTTTTTTTTTTTTTTTAAACAAAAAAAAAATTTTAAAAAAATTTTTATTTTTTTAAAAATTTAATTTTTAAAAAAAAATTGGGGAAAAAAAAAATTTTTTTTTTTTTTCCCTTTTTTTTTTTTTTTTGTTTGGAAAAACAAATTTTTAAAAAAAAGGGTTTTTTTTTTTAAAAAAAACCCCAAACCCCCCCCCCAAGGGGGGGGGGGGGGGGAAAAATTTTTTTTTTTAAAAAAAAATTTTTAAAAAAGGTTTGGGGCCCCCCCCAAAAAAAGGGGGAAAAATTTTTTTCCCAAAAAAAAAAAAAAAAAAAAAGAAAAAAAAAAAAGGGGGGAAAAAAAATTTAAAAAAAATTGGGGGAAAAAAAATTTTTAAAAAAAATTTTTTTAAAAAAATTTTTTTTTCCCCCCCGGGGAAAAAAAAAATTTTTTTTGGGGAAATTTTTTTGGAGGTCGAGATGACTTAGGGGGAAAAAATTTTTTGGCCGGGGGTTTTTTTTTTGGGGAAAAAAAAAATTTTTTGGGAAAAAAAATTTTTTTTAAATTTTTTAAAAAAAAAAACCTTTTTTTTTTTAAATTTTTGGTTTTTTTTTTGGGGGGAAAAAACCCCAAAAAAATTTAAATTTTTTTTTTTTAAAAAAATTTTCCCTTTTAAAATTTTTTTTTTTTTTAAAAAAAAAAAATCCAAAAGGGCCCCCCGGGGGAAATTCCCTTTTGGGGGGGAAATTTTTTTAAAAATTTTTTTAAAAAAAAACCCCAAAAATTTTTTTAAAAATGTTAAAAAAGGGGGGGAAAAAAAAAAAAAGGGGTAAAAATTTCCCCATTTTCCCCCTTTTAAAAGGGGGGGGATTGTTTTTTTTTTTTTAAAAAAAATTAAATTTTTTTGAAAAAACCAAACCCCCCTTTGGCCGGGGAAAAGGAAAAAAAACCCTTAACTTTTTTAAAAACTTTTAAAAAATTTTTTTTAAAAAAAAAATTGGTTAAAAAAAAAGGGTTCCCCGGGGGTTAAAAGGGATAAAAATTAAAACCCCCCCCCTTTTTTAAGGGTTTTTTTTCAAATAATTTAGGTTTTTTTTTTTTTAATTTTTAAAAAAAGGGGGGGGCCAAAAAATTTAAAAAGGGGCCCCTTAAAAAAAATTGGCCCCCCTTTTTTTTTTTAAAAAAGGAAAAAAAAATTTTTTTTCCCCGGGGTTTGGTTTTTTTTTAAAAAATTTAAAAATTAAAAAAAAAGGGCCCCTTTTGGGAAAAGGGGTTTTTTTTTTTTGAAAATTTTTTTAAGGACCTTTTTTTTTTTTTTTTAAAAAAAAAAAAAACCCCCCCCGGGGACCCCAAAATTTTTTAACCCCGGGGCCCAAAAAAACCCCCAAAAACCCCCAAAAATTTTTCCCCAAAAAAAAGTATTTTGGAAAAAAATTTTTTTTTTTTAAAAATTTAAAAAAAAAAAAGGGAAAAAAAAAACCCCAATTTTAAAAAAAAAATTTTTTAAAAAAAATTTAAAATTGGTTAAAAAACCCCCAAAAAAAAAAAAAAATTTTAAAAAACCCCCCAAAAAAAAAAGGGGGTTTTTTCCCCCCCCAAAAAAGGGGGGGGGGGTTTTTTAAAATTAAAAAGGGGGCCCCGGCCCCCCCCTTTTTTTTTAAAAGGGGGGGGGGGGGAAAAAAAAAGGGGGGGGGAAAAAAAAAACCAATTTAAAAAAAAGGAAATAAATTTTTTTTTTTAAAAAAGGGGCCCTTTTGGGGGGAAAAAAATTGGGAAAATTTTCCCCAAAAAAAAATTTTTTTAAAAAAAAATTTTTCCCTAAAACCCCTTTTTTTTTTTTTTTAAAAAACCAAAAACCCTTTTTTTTTTAAAAAAATTTAAAAAAAATTTTTTGGGAAAAAAAAAAATTTTTTTTTTCCAAAAAAAAAATTTTTTAAAATTTTTTTAAAAAAAAAAAATTTTAAAAGGGTTTTTAAAAAAAGGGGGGGGCCCAAAAGGGGCCCCCCCAAACTTTTGGGGGTTTTTTTAAGGCCCTTTTTGGAAATTTAAAATTTTTTTTTTAAACCAAAAAAAAGGGGGGGAAAAAATTCCTTTTCCTTTCCCGTTAAAAAAAAGGGGAAAAAAAAAGGGAAAATTCAAGGGGCCCGGGTTTTAAAAAAAAAAAAAAAATGGGGTTTTTTTTTTTTTTAAAAAAGGAAAAAAAAATTTTTTTTAAAAAAAAATTTTTTTTTTTTTAAAAAAAAAAAAAATTTGGGTTTTTTAAAAAAAAATTCCCTTTTAAAAATTTTTTTCCCCCTTTTTTTAAAAATTTTTGTTTTTTTTTTTTGGGGGGGGGGCCCCCCCCCTTTAATTAAAAAACCGAAAAATTTTTTTAAAAAAAAAAAAAGGGGTTTTTAATTTTTTTAAAATAAAAAAAAAAAATTTTTTTTTTTTTTTTTTTTTTTTAAATTTTTTTTTTTTTTTCCCCTTTTTTTCCTTTAAAAAAAAATTTTTTTTTGGGGGTTTTTTCCCAAAATTTTTAAAATTTAAAAAACCCAAAAAGGGGGGGTTTTTTCCTTTTAAAAAAACCCAAAAGGTTTTTTTTTGGTTTTTTTTTGGGCCCAAAACCCAAAAAAAAATTTTTTTTAAAAAAATTTTTTAAAAAAAAAAAATTTTAATTTTTTAAAAAAAATTTTTTTTTCTTTTTTTTTAAAACCTTTTTTTTTTTTTTAAATTGAAATTTAAAATTTTTTCCAAAAAAAAAAAATTTTTTTTTTTTTTTTTTTAAAAATCCCCCACCCCCAAAAAAAAAAAAATTTTTTTAAAAATTAAAAAAATTTTTTTTTAAAAAAAAAAAAATAAAAAAAAAAAAAAAACCCCCCAAAAAAAGGGGGGGGGTTTTTCCGGGTTTGGAAAAAAGGGGCCCCCCAAACCCGGGGGGGGGGTTTTTGGAATTTGGGTTTCCCCAAAAAAAAAGGGGGGGGGGGGGGGGGGGGGCATAAAAACCCCCCTTTTTAAAGGGGGGGTGGGGGGGGGGGAAAAAATTTTTTTTTTTTAAAAAAACCCTTTTTCCCCGGGGTTTTTAAAGGATTTGGGGGGGGTTTTTTTTTTTTTTTTTTTTTTAAAAAAAATTTTTGGGGGAAAATTTTTTTTTTCCCCTTTTTTTTTTTTTAAAAAAAAAAAAAAACCCAAAAAAAAATTTTAAAAATTTTTTTTTTTCCCCCCCCTTTTTTCAGAAAAACCCCCCCCAAAAAAAAAAATTTTTTTTTAAAAAAATTTGGGGGGAAAAACCCCCCCGGAAAAAAAAAATTTTTTTTTTTTAAAAAAAAGGCCCCCAAAAAAAAATTTTTTTTGGGAAAAATTTGGGGGGGGTTTTTTAAAAAAAAAACCCCAAAAAAAAAAAAAAAAAGGGGAAAAAAAAAAAATTGGGTTTTTTAAAAAAAAAAAAAACCCAAAAAAAAAAAAAAAAAATTTTTTTTTTCCCCAAAAAATTTTTTTTCTTTAAAAAAAAAAAAAAAAAAAAAAAAATTAAAAAAAAAAAAAATTTAAAATTCCTTTTCCGAAAAAAAAAAAATTAAAAAAAAAAAAAAAATTTTTTTTGGAAAAAAAATTAAAAAATTTTTTTTTTACCCCCCAAAACCCCCAAAAAAAAAAATTTTTGGGAAAAAAAAAAAAAGGGCCCGGGAAAAAAAAATTTTTGGGGGGAAAAGGCCCCCCCTTTTTTTTTTTAAAAAAAAAAATTTTAAAAGGGGGGAAAAAAAAAAAAAAAAAAAAGGGAAAACCAAAAAAAAATTAAAAAAAAAGCAAACCGGGGTTTTTTTTTAAAATTTTGGGGAAATTTTTTTTTAAAGGGGGAAAAAAAAAAAAATTTTTTTTACAAAAAAACCCCAAAAAAAACCCAAAAAAAACCCAAACCCCTTTTTAAAAAAATTTTTAAATTTTTTAAAAAAAAAGGGGGGGGAAAAAAAAGGGTTTTTTTTAAAAGGGAAAAAAAAAAATTTTTTAAAAAAAAAAAATTTTTTTGGGGGGTTTTTTTAAAAAAAGGGGAAACTTTTTGAATTTAAAAAATAAAAAAAGGGTTTTAAAAAATTTTTTTGGAAAAACCCAAATTTAAAAATTTTTTGGGTTTTTTTTTTTGGGTTTTTTTTTTTCTTTTTTTTTAAAAAAAAATTTTTTTTTATTAAAAAAAAAAAAAAAAAAAAGGGGCCCCCTTTGGGAAAAAAAATTTTTTTGGGTTTTTTTTCCCCCCTTTTTCCCCCCCTTTTTTTTTTTTTTTAAAAAAAAATTTTGGCGGGAAAAAAAGGGGAAAAAAAAAAAAAGGGAAAAAGGGGAAAAAAAAAAAAAAAAATTTTTCCAAAAAAAAAACCCCCCGGGGGAAAAAAAAAGGGTTGGGGGGGAAAAGGGTTTTGAAAAGGGGGGGGGAAAAAAATTTTTTAAAAAGAAAAAAAAATTTCCCAAAAAAAGGGGGGTTTTTAAGAAAAAAAAAGGGGGGGGTTAATTTATGGGGGGGAAAAAAGTTTTTTTTTTAAAAAAAAAATTTCAAATTAACCCCCCCTTTGGGAAAAAAATTTTTAAAAAAAAATTTTTTTTAAAAAAAAAATTTTGGGGGGGGAAAAAAAAATTTTTTTTTTTTGGTTTTTTAAAAAAAAAAAAATTATTAAAAAAAAAAAGGGAAAAATTTCCCCAAAAAAACCCCCAAAACCCCCAAAAAAAGGGGGGGGAAAAAGGGGTTGGGGGGATTGGGGTTTTTGGGGGGCCTTGGGAAAAAAAAAAAAAATAATAAAATTTAAAAAAAAAAAAGGGGGGGGAAAAAAAAAAAAAAATTTTTTTTAAAGGTTTTTTTTTAAAAAAAATTTAAAATTTTTTTAAAATTTTCCCGAAAAAAAAATTTTTTAAAAAACCAAAGGGGGAAATTTAAAAAAAAAAAAAGGGGGGTTTTTAAAACCAAAAAACCCAAAAAGGGGGTTTTTTTTTTTGGGGGTTTAAAAAAATAAGGGAAAAAAAAGAAAGAAAAAAAATTTGGGCCAAAAACCAACCCCCCGAAAAAAAACCAAAAGGGGGGAAAAAAAAAAGGGAAAAAAGGGGGGGTAGGGAAAAAGGGGGGGAAAAAAAAAAATTTAAAAAAAAAAAAAGGTGGGGGGAAAACCCCCCAAATTTTGGAAAAAAAAGTTTGGGGGGTTTGGGGTTTTTTTTTAAAATTAAAAAAAAAAAACTTACTTTTTTTAAAAATTTTTTAAAAAAAAAATTTTTTTTTTAAAAAAAAAAAAAAAAAAAAAAAAAATTATTTTCCCCCCCTTTTTTTTTTTAAAAAAAAAAAACCCAAACAAATTTTTCCCCAAAAACAATAAAAAAAAAAAAAAAAAAAAGAAAAAAAAAAAATTTTTTCCCCCCCCCTTTTTTGGGGGGGGGGGGAAAAAAAGGGAAAAACCCCCAAAAAAAAACCCCGGGGGGAAAAAAACAAAAAAAAAAGGGGGAAAAAAACCCCCCGGGGGTTTTTTTAAAAACCCCTTTTTTTTTTTCTAAAAAGGGGTTTTCCTAAAAAAAAAAAATTTTTTTTTAAAAAAAAGGAAATTGGTCTTTTTTTTTAAAAAAAAACCCAATTTTTTTTTTATTTTTTAAAAAAAAAAATTTTTTAAAAAAAAAGGGTTTTAAAAAAAAAAAAAGGAAAAGCCGGAAAAAAAAAAATTTGGGTTTTTTTTTTTTTTCCCCTTTTTTTTTGGGGTTTTTTTTAAAACCCCCCAAACCTTTTTGGGGTTAAAGGGGAAAAACCGGATAACAAAAAAAAAAAAAAAAAATTTTAAAAAAAACCCAAAAAAAAAATTAAAAAAAAGAAACCTTTTCCCTTTTTTTTTTTTGGTTTTACCCCCGGGGGGGGAAAAAACAAGCCCCAACCCAAAAGGGGAAAAAAAAAAAACCCCCCCCCCCTTTTTTGGGGGTTAAAAAATGGGGTTTTTTTCCCAAAAAAGGGGTTTTAAAAAAAGGGGGGCCCCCCCCCCAAAAAAAATTAAAACCCCCTTTTAAAAAAGGGGGGGCCCCCCCCAAAAAAAAAAACCCCCCCCCCCTTTTTTTTTTTTCCCAAAAATTTTCCCCCCCCCTTTTTTAAAGGGGGGGAAAAAAAACCCCCTGGGGAAAAAAAAAAAACCCCGGCCGGGGGGAAGGGCCCCTTTTTTTTAAAAAATTTTATTTAAGGGAAAAAAAAAAAGGTTTTTTTTTTTATTTTGGGGGCCCCCGGGGGGGGAAAAAAAAATGGAAAAAGGGGGAAGGGGGAAAAAAAACCCCGGGGGTTAAAGGAAAGGGTCCAATTTTTCCCCCCCCCGGGGGGAAAAAAAAAAGGGGGTTTTTTAAAAAAAAGGGAAAATTTTTTTTTTAAAAAAAAACCCCCCCAAAAAAAAACCCAAACCCAAAAAAAAAAAAATTTGGGGGGGGAAAAAAAAAAATTTTAAAATTAAACCCTTTTTTAAAAAAAATTTTGGGTTTAAAATTAAAAAATTTAAAAAAAAAAAAGGGGGGGGGGGTTTTTTAAAAAAAAAGGCGGGTTGAAAAAAAAAAAAAAATTAAAAAAAATTAAAATTTTTTTAAAAAAAATTTTTTTTTTTTAAAAAAAAAAATTTTTCCGGGGAAAAAAAAATTTTTTTTTTTTGGGAAAAAATTTTTTTTTTGGGGAAAATTTTTTTTGGGGGGGTTTTTAAAAATTTAAAAAAAAAAAAAAAAAACCAAAAAAAAAAAAAAACCCAAAAAAAAATTTTTTTTTATTTTTATTAAAAAAAAAAGGGGGGAATTTTTTAAAAACCCTTTTTTTTAAAAAAACTTTTAATTGGTTTCCCCTTTTTTTTTTCAAAAGGTTTTTTTTTTTGGGCCAAAAATTTTTTAAAAAAAAAAAAAAGGGGGGGAAAAAAAAAAAATTTGTTTTAAAATTAAGTTTTCCCCCCCCGAAAAATTTTTTTAAAACCCCAAAAAAATTTTTTTTTTTTAAAATGTTTTTTCCAAAAAAAAAAAAAAATTTGGGAAAAAAAAGGGAAAAATTTTTTTAAAATTAATTAAAAATTTTTTAAAAAATTAAAAACTAATTAAAACAACCCCTTTTTTTTCCCCCCCCCATTTTTTTTCGGCCCAAAAGGGGTTTTGGGGGTTTTTGGAAAAAAAAATTTTTAAAAAAAAAAAATAAAAAAAAAATTTTTTTAAAAAAAAAAAAATTAGAAAAAAAAAAAATTTTTAAAAAATTTTCAAAAAAAATTTTTTTTTTTTTTTAAATTTTTTTTAAAAGGGGGGGGGAAAAAAGGGGGTTTTTCCAATTTTTTTTGGAAAAAAATTTTTTTTCCCCCTTTTCCAAAAAAAATTTTTAAAACCCTTTTTTGGGGGCTTTTTTAAAAAAAAAAAAAAAAAAAAAATTTTTTTTTAAAAAAGACTTTTTTTAAAAAAATTTTAAATTTTTTTAATTTTTTTGGGGGAAAAAAAATTTTTTTAAAAAAGGTTAAAAGGAAAAAAAAGGGTTTTTCCCAAAAAAAACCCCCTTTCCCCCCCCCGGGCCCCCCTTTTTTTGGGAAAGGGCCAACCCCCCCCGGGGGCCCAGAGTATTAACACTTATCACTCTGAAAATATAAAATTATTAGTTTAATTACTCTTACTAATCACTCGCATATTTCACTGTTTTCGGGCCGCCTCTTTTAGGCTTGCCGTGCGAGGTTGTACGTACTGGAAGTAGGTCCTACCTGCAAGAAATAATAAAAAAATTAACAAAATAGAATAAATCACGTTTTTGCTGTTAGCCTAGGGATAGTAGGGGTTAGCAACAAAAAAACTTCAAAACTTTTAAACGTCGCTATTTCAAGCGAAGACTTTTCTGTTGAAGTCCTGAATATTTAAATAGTGATGTTAAATGTTTTGGACAGGTGAAGTAATTTAGTGAAAAAGGTGGTACTGTCTGCTATATTGCATTTTAACGATGACAAATGCCCAGTTTACGCCTCCTAGGGCTGGCTAGGCCCGGCGTCATTTCCTCGCTAGGGCCTACTTATGGGCCTTACAATTATGGCCTACTAATAACCATAGGTAATGAAATGAAACATGGGCAAGTGTATTTTTTTAATAATATAAATGACTATTTATAAAATAGTTAAACTCATTTTAGGTTGTTTTTCATTGTTTTTATTAAAGAAAAAAACCCAGTGTTAAAAAACTGGTCCATCCACGAAAGAAGTACAAAGGGTGTTTTCGGAACCTCCGGAATCGATCGGATTGGATCCAACCCCTTGACCCTCCTCTTGATTAGGGATCACTTAGATCCAACCCGATTACGTGATCCGATGGATCTCTTAAGCTTTTCGAATGCAGATACCTACTTTGAATCGGGCTGGTTTCCGAGTACCTACCGCCAATTTATGCCGGGATCCGGTCGGGTTAACCAGATCAAGGTTTCCGAAAAAACACCCCTAGCCTAGGGCCTACGGGTACACGGGGGAATTAAAAATCCCGACAACGACGCCATCTTGGTTGGTGCTGAAAGTGCACATGCGGAAATGACTAGGGGCCTAGGCTAGCCCCCAGGCTAGCCTAGAGGGCCAGGGCCTGTGGTAAATGGTTCGTAATGAAATAATGGGTTCAAGCCTAGGGGTCTAGACTCACAGCCTAGCCTATAGGCTTTCCCTAGGCTTTCTAGCCTAGGCGCAAACAGTTGCCGGGATTCAGCATGCCTAGATAGCCCTAGGGGTTTAGGCCCAGGCCCCATGCCCTTCCCAATGCCTAGGGCTAGGCCCTAGGTAGGCCAACGTCTCCTAAACGCTGTTTTCTAGGCCTAAGCCCTAATCCTTGATTCATAGCCTAGGCTTCCTAAAATCAAACTTTCACTAAGCAAAGAAGATACTAGCCGAGGATAGGCTAGCACAGTTTACTGCCTAACTGAAATAAGATCAAACTGTGATCGTGTCCTTCTTCCCAAAAACCCTTCCGTAATCCGTATTCCGCCCATTCCACTGGTTCATTGGACACCCGTTGGTGCCTGGTGGACAAGTGTTCCCTCCCGCGCTTTGGACAGGTTTCGCGGTTTCACCGCTAGGGGGTTGGCTAGGGGTTTGGGTTGGCGGCGGACATTTTGAAATGCGGTTTAAATTCAAATTTCAAATTTTATTAGGACGTTTGTACATTTTTAATTTACAATAACACATTTTTAAAAGTGTACTGTGTATGTGTCACCTTTTTTAGGATTTTTTTAATATTACGTGCTATTCTATTTCTCGCTTTTACCTAACGCTAGTTTTTTTTTTAAAAAGGTTAATTTT
>JAMZAV010018873.1:0-34814 GCA_024449915.1 Sweltsa coloradensis
TTTTTAAAAACCGAAACCCCCCGAACCCCAAAACCTCACTTCATTCTTGGTAGGCCTGTCACAAATGGTCCTATCAATGAACAACTTTAGCTTTATGGACAGACACTACCTGCAGACCAAGGGAACGGCCATGGGCACACGGATGGCCCCATCGTATGCAAACCTATTCATGGGCAAGTTCGAAACCGAGTTCCTAAAAACCCAGACTTTACGACCACTATGTTGGTACCGCTTTATCGACGACATATACGTCATATGGACCCACGGCCAAGAAACTTTCATCATCTTCTTAGAGGAACTTAACAGCTACACCTCCCTACGGTTCACGTGGGAAATTTCCGACCACCACGTTAATTTCCTAGACGTCGACATCCAGCTCCGGGACGGACATCTCGAAACCAGCGTCCACTTTAAGCCAACCAACAGCCAACAGTACCTACATTACGACAGCTGCCACCCCAACTACACCAAACAAGCCCTACCTCACTCACTGGCCACTCGAGGACGTCGAATCTGCTCGAATGAAGAGGACTTGGCGAAGTATTGCCACCGCATTGCGAATGCCTTTGTGCCTCGGGATACCCCCGCCAAAAGTCCTAAAACGCATCCACCGTCCGAGCGTTCCCACGCACTCCACCGAGCAACCAAATCATCCCACTAGTCACACAGTGGCACCCAGGTCTACAGGTACTTTACGGGATCATGAAAAGAGGGGCGCACGTCCTGAAATCATCGGCCCTCACCAATGATTTGGCTCTAAACCTACCTCGTGTGTACTTCCGGCGTCCTCGCAACATCGGCGACTACATAGTGAGGCACAGCCCCGCAAGGAAAATGGAGAAGTCACCCCAACCACAGGGTTCACACCCTTGTAAGAGACCCCATTGCAAAACTTGCACCATTCACCCCTTCACCACTACATTCACCGCTCGAGCTACCGGAAAGACCTACCCCATCAGGCAACACAACAGCTGTGCCACTACCAACCTGATATACCAACTACAGTGCCAGCTATGCCCAGCCGAGTACATAGGCCTCACCACTAACTCTCTGAGCACGAGAATGAATGGGCACAGACAGGACACTGTCAAAAAACTAGACCTGAAACCGGTGGCCCAACACGCAGGCACCCACAACAGAGACTTTGACAATTGTTACACCACAAGAGTAGTGAAGTCGTTGCCCCCATCATGCAATGAGGAACACCTGAGACAATGGGAATTGGCGCACCAAATCATCACCAGCTCGCGCCAAAAGCCTAACCTCAATCTGAGGTAGACATCCCACCTGCACACCGCCACCTACTCACCCCAACAGCGCCTTGTATTGTAATATAATTGTAAATAATGTTTAAATGTAAGTTTTTGTTAGTTTTTGTTTGTTTGTTAATTGTTAGTTCTTCTCCAACGGTCGGTGACCAAGGCCGCGGAGGCGGAAACGTTCGACATTTATGTAAATTGTGAATTTTTAATTGTTAATAAATATATGTGAACCTCGTCTCAAGCAGCCCGTATTTACTCGCTTATAGGCCGCCCTCGAGTAAAGGCCGCACCCTTGTTTTGACCACTCAGATTTTAAAGATTCGGATATAAATACTATTGATAAATGGCTTCACATAATGGCCGCACCTCACTTTTTGAACTTGACAATTTCAAATATACCCGAGGCCTATACTCGCATAAATACAGTACCTACATCCTTTTTAAGGTAACTGTTGATCTCCTCTCTCCTTTCCCCAATCACAAACACTAACCAAGCCGATAGGCTCTATCTAAACCAACAATAAAGTTTATTTTGGTATGAAACACTTTCGAGGTGGCAGTTCTCTCGACGCGTTTCTATCCACTCGATCAGAATGAGAAGGCAGGAGGCTGCTGGTGCCGTGTTGACAAGCCAAATACCAGGTTGGCCAAACTCTCAAGAAGAAGTTTCCAACTATTACATATTGTATATTTATTGTTACAAATTACATGAGAGACAATCATATTTTTTGTTTAATGTTTAACGAACATAATATTAGTTTGTCCATAGTCCCATTAGCCTAATTTATTGATTTACGTGTTATTTTGATGAGACGTTTCGATTACAATACTCGACCGAGTTTCATGCATCGAGTGATACTGTATGTTATAGTAAAAATAGGTTCAATTTCCCCAGAAGTCGAAGCGCAAGCCGCGGTCACAGTAATGAGCGCAGCCGTGAACGCAGCCGGGACCGGAGCCGAGATCGAAGCTACGGCCGAAGTCCAGTCCGAGACCGCAGTCACGACAAGAGCTCGTCTCGTCATTCCCCCTCGCCGCGACGTCACCGCAGCTCGGGACAGAGAGGTAGGCCTATGTAGCCTGAGCACAGCTTTCTACAATCCATTGTCAGACTAATCGTTTAATATTTTTAGTACCTGTTCAGTACCTGCAGCCTCTGTCCAGTTAATACGTGGGAGTAGAAATACTCCTGCTGCTTGATTTCAAAACTCCCCTTATAATAAATGTAATTCATTCCCCTTTAAACATAAAACAAAACAAAAAGATGCGTTGATTATGTTTATGTACCGGTAGGCCTACTTGAATCTGTGTTTTTGTTATCCTTCTTAAGTGTGAACTCTTCTTAATTCAATTTGGCCCTATTCCTAAGCTTTTTTAATATGCCTTTTGCACTATTTTTTTGACTTTTTTTCTATTGTCAATAATTAGGCAGTTTTATACAAATCTATAGATTTGTCTCAGGCCTAGGCCTATATCAATTTTAATCAATCTAGTTTGTAATTTAATTGTCTCCTAGGACAAACTTGATCGTTTTATGTTGAAGATGCAGACGGTGCCCATTGATCCCTGGAAATCTGGTATGGATCGACAAAAACTCATTCCTCAACTCTGTCCATTATTGGAGGTCCCCCTCGGTATCCAGTTCCACAGCCTTCTGGATACGAGATGCACCCTCCTGCCATGTACGGTGAGCCATACCGCCCACCGCCGCCCAACTATGGACCTCCACAGCCCACAGGTTAGTAGCCTACCTTGCCAGCCAGCAGTATCCAGTGGCGGTTCTAGCGCATGTGCACTAGAAGTTAAGGTGACCAGACGTACCGGTTTGACCGGTACAGTACCGTTTTCCGAACACTTGTACCGAAGTCCCGAGAGACTCATAAAAATGGCATATTTGTACCAGTTTGCAATTTAAGGGGCAAAGTGTCCTGGTATTCGTATTCAGTCGACTAGGGATGGGCAAACGCATGTATCTTTCTACACGTGTAGGCCTACACCTGGACTGTCTCTTCGTGTACACGTGTTCTATTGTATCGCAATAATTATCGGGAATCTGGATTTTTCCATTCATGATCTACCTACTTCTTGGTACCACTCACCGCCGCGACCATCAAGGAACAACACTCGCGGCTAGCGCCCTCTCTCTCTCTGCTCCACGCTCCCTCTTGCACACCCCATGGGAGGGAGGTGCATCGTAGGTGGCGGTTAATCCGCCGCCCCAGTGTTGAGATAGCGCGAATCACAATTTGACACAGAAAAGCGATTTATATCCGATATACGGTACACCGGGGGTTGCCTTTTCCGGATTTGGCCGTATCTCCGGATTTTAGGGTATTCAAGGATGACAGAATTTGGGGAAATTCACGGATATTTGTTAATCTTATTTTTCAGTTATTTTCGTAAATTGAATTTGCGCGGACAATTTGCATTGAAATGTTGAAGGGCGGGTGAGCTATGTGCACAGTGCAGTATTTTAACAACGGCTGGAAATTGCTGGATATGAATTTCCCATTGGCCGGGCAACCGACCAATCAAAGATGTGTCCCAGACATTGTAGATACTGCTAGAGTAGCAATCCAATAAGTGACAAAGATGGGAAAATGGTGGCTGTGAATTTATTTCGCTTCATATTTGTTGTTCAAGTTTGGATTAATGATATTGTTACTTGTAAACGTGATTGAACATTAAGAAAATTCAAATTTTATGATTAAAAAGTTAATAGGAAGTTCTACAATGTTATCTATGCACGTAAAGGGTGGGCCTAGGTCAAAATCTTAGTGCATCAGCATCATTCATCAGGCCTGCCTAGGCTATAGTCCGGATGTTAAGGGATATATTTGAGGCATACCTTGCATTTTTGGATACAAGCAAGGCACTTGGCACACGTGTTCTAGGGACCATACCCTACTAATTTTCCCTTGGAGCCATCATGATATCCCGTGCAGGCACCCGTTATTGCATGTTCCCCTACCTGCTGGTTTTGAAGGGTTGATTAGCAAAACAATTCGGTGTTTGGTGATAGAAACTTGAAATTTTTAAACCAAATAGGGGTAACATTAGGCTTAACATACGGGCCACGGGGAACTGCGATTTCTTCATAGTTAATGATGACTGGGGTTATTAATTTTGGGGGTTGAACATTTTGAATTAAATTTTTTTTGGGATGGCCCCTTTTGGGTTTTAATGTTGGATTTCTACGTTAAATTTACTTCCCAAAATCTTAAAAAAAATTGATGGTGCTAAAAATATGACTAGCGACCCCTAATTTGGTCATAAGACCTGTTGACATAATGACCTGAGGAATGACCTGTTCGAAAATTGTTAAACATAGTCTGTGACCACTCTTTTTTAAAGGGCTTAGACAAAGTAGATTCATATGAAATAAATTTTAAACATGCCATGCTGACCTGTCACCTTTATCGTCCTTTATTTGACCTTGATAACTGTTTTCCCAGAAATGACTCCCAATGTAAACTGATAGAACATTTAAATTGCGTGTGATATTTTAACATTTTATTTAAAATGCACTCAACATGTAAGTATATATCAATATGATATTTGGCTGCATTGCGAACTTTTTTTTGCTGCGCGTTGATGGATGAGCAGTTTTGTACCATTGAACCCTCTTTTACTGTAATTTTTTACTTCTGTTTTTCAACGTTTTACATAGAATATTATATCATTTTAAAAAGGTACCAGTTCCTGGTTGATCTTTATGGATATAAACTTTTTGATTAACATTCATTAAGAGGAAGGTAACAATTCACCCATTGTTGATTATAGTACTTTATTAATCAGTTATGCAGTGAAGCAAATTTGTTAAGGTTTTGATTTTTTTCACTAAAGGGGTATTCAACCGCTAAACTCAAAAAAATATATTTCATTCAGGGCAGCTAGTTATGAATTTAGAAATTAACAGAAAAACTATTGGCTCCACCATTAACCCCCAAAAAATTGTCAAACTTGGAATTTTTCGAGCTAGGTCACATCGACAAAAATCTCCCATAAGAAATAACATGGGGACGATCTTAATACCCCGTGACCTTGAAGGATTTTGATCCAAAAAATATTGGCCATTATTGACGTACTCTACATCCCTTTTCTGTAAATCCTCTATATTTTGTTTTGTACTTGGGCAGTGGTTCAGTCAAATATGCAGAAAACCCAAAGAAGAGTTGTGATTTTGGAATACATTTTTTTTGCGTGTTTGAGAGTATATTTGTGCCAGTTTCAAGACACGATGTTAAAAAGGGGTTATTTTAGATTGTTGTGACGCTCTAGTATCTTGTGGAATAAAAAAGGTGCAGGTTAAAGCCGTTTTTAAGAAATTTTCCAAAACGCCAATTTTAGTTTTTTTTCTGGATAAAAAAATTGATATCAAATCACGTTACAAGATATAAGTTTTTAAACGGTCAATTTAGTGTACTAATATGCCATAGATTATGCGGTAAAAAATTGTTTTTTGGGTTAATAGCCCCTTTAAGCTCAAAAAGTGCGACGCACTGGCAGAGCTGTGTACTTTCATTAAAGTTTGAGACACTTGCATCATCCTCCACATCCTTTCTTGCACCTGCATCGTACTTAATCCATACATGCTTCAGAAGCAATTGTAAGAATGGTCCACACTGGCACCCATCTGCAATCATATCCCATCCCCACTCAGAAGGCCAAGGCAGCTGTTGTTGTAAGAAGAGAGTTTGATCCCAAACGTGTACTCCTTGATAGATTGAGGATCGAATGTGCTGTACTAAGGCGTCTTTTGTCGGAAGAATCGTTTCTAGCCGTCTGTTTTACTGGGTGAAAAGTATTTTGCGACATTCATTCACGGTAAAGTATGTGCTTGGTCAAAAAATGAAAATTAACATACACACATTTGTTCTCGAGTATCTCAAGCGTACATTTTTGTAGCTCTTGATATGTGATATGTAAAATGATCTCTAATTTTATTCAAAACTACTACAAACATCTTAAAGTCTCAATGGAGCCTCCACTTTTTCAACAATAGCTGCAATGAAACCATCTGTGCTATCAGGAAACGTTCTCCAAATATCGAATGCAGACTTTCTCCCATTACCATCACGAAAGGAGGAACCTTTTCCATCCCAAAAACGCGTGGAACATAGGAAGTGCTAAAGATTAATAAAAAAACTTGTATATAAATTCAAATCGGTTGCCGGTATTCTATTTTGGAACATACTCAATACGGTTATTTATTTACCTAATTAAGCTGCAACATGGTGTATGGCGACGTACTGATGGTTCCTTCCAGTCCCCAGATGCTCCTAAAGCGCTTCAATGCCAGTCATTTACGGAACACAGCTGATTGCAAGGACTAGCACATCATACAATATTGATATATGCGGAGGCTAACAGCCTAAACAACTCCTTTATTGCCCCGATCCCGTAGAAAATTTGGCCATCCTTTGGGAATTTTTGTAGTTGGAGTTACGCGTCTCCCAAAAGTTTGTCCCGTGTCATATTTAAAGACTTATTGGGTAGTACTTATCCCCGATGATGTCTATGCGTAGCACAGACGCTAGTTCGTTCTTGAGGAAGGGAGGAACGCTGTCTATATAATCTTGGAATGTAATTGAGTGGCCCGGGTGTAGGAGGGTGAGGGGGGGGCCTCAACCCATCAAGTATTTTTTGCAAACTACAGGGGGGGCATTTACCACAAAAACTTTTTTGAACTGGTATTAAAAGACATTTCACTAGATCCAATTTGGTACAAGATCTCAACGCCCCCAATACCGACAAGGACGATGAGCTTGGTACATTTTTATGAGCAAAAAGAACGCAGCCAGATCACCAGATCGATGCCAGCATGTAGCTATGTATAGCATACTGAGGAGAATCGCTCTTCGCCAATCGTCATTTTGGCCTTAGATTTATGAACAAGAGGTCGACTGGCCGTGCTAAAGAGCAGAAATTTGTTTATTTTATGTGGTCCCAACAATATAGCAAATGTACTACTCACTGCCGCGCCACGAGAGCGAGAAGTGCGCTCCTCGTCGGAAAATGGTCCAAAAAGAGCGCGATTTAAAACTATGTTTATTTGTTGATTTGTATTATTTATGTTATTGTTTATTTAACGTCTACTGCAGTACCTTTTTTTAGCTAGTACATTTTGGTCCAATCAAAAGAAAGAACGTTTAAATTTCACCCAATAAAGCGCGCCTGAACAAAATCCGTGTTAATTTTTTTCTTCATTGATGACAACTAGCGATCATTAGCCATGATTGGCCACGATTCACCATTGGGGTACGACAACATAAACAACACAATTATTTTTTATTTTTATGGTTTTACCATAAGGATCTACCAGGAACTTGGTACTCCTTTTAAATGATATATTCTATGTAATTGTTGAAAAACAACGAAATAAAGTATAGTAAAAGAGGGTTCAATGGTACAAAACTGCTCATCCATCAACGGACAGTAAAAAGAGTTCGCAATGCCCGCATAATATCATATTGATATATACTTACATGTTGAGTGCATTTTATAAATAAAAATGTAATTATATCACATGCATTTGAATGTGCTATCAGTATACATTGTGCAGTCATGCTGAAACAGTTATCAAGGTCAAATAAAGGACAAAAAGGTCACAGGTCAACATGGCACGTTAAAATTTATTTCATATGAATCTACTTCGTCTAAGCTTTAAATAGAGTGGTCACATGACTATGTTTAAACAATTTTCGAACAGGTCATCCTCAGGTCATTATGTCAAACAGTCTTATGACCAAATTAGGGGTCTCTAGTCATATTTTTAGCACCATCATTTTTTTTGAAAGATTTTTGGAAGTACTTTCTAAACGTAGAAATCCAACATTAAACCAAGGTGCCATCAAGAAAAAAATTCTAATCAAAATGTGCACACCCAAAATTAAACCCAATCATCCCTTAACTATGAAGAAATCCGCAGTCCCCGTGGGCCCCGTATGTTAAGCCTAATGTTACCATATTTGGAAAAATTTCAAGTTTTCTATCACCAAACAAACACCCCCCCAAAAACAATGTTTTTGCTAATCAAAACCCTTCAAACCGCAGGGGTAGGCAACATGCAATAACGGGTGCCTGCCACGGGATATCACGATGGCTCCAAGTGAAAATTAGTAGGGTATGCGTCCCTAGCAACAGTTGTGCCAAGTGCCTTGCTTGTATCAAAAAATGCAAGTCAAGTCTCTTAAACCTTTCAATGCTGGGTTTTTTGAAACGGAGCACCCAACACCCAGTGCTGGGTTATTTTTTCGCAAAAAGTCAAATTTCTCTCACCTTGTATTGATAGAAATATTTAACTATCAAAATGTTTCCTCATCCTTAAAATGAAGTAGATTTCTTTACACTATACCAACCTTGAGTAGATTGTCTTGCTTTATACTGGCAAGACTATTATATACAGTGCAATTGCCTAGCATAGACCTATGTAAGTGTGAGCTGGGTTTTCGTCATTGGGCCTACTGGCAACAAGTAGAGGATCCTACTTCTCTATATTATTTCAACCTTTACTTCAAAGTCTACGATCGCAAAACAAGTCCGAATATGGATCATAAAAACTCTTCAATACAACCCCTTTTGCATAATAAACTGTGTCATTTATCATCCCAACCTTTTACAGATGCCATTATTATCTTCACTTGATGTTCTCGTCAATTTGCACTACTGAATAACTGACAGAGCATCTGTGGTCAAATTACCAAACTAGAAGATGGTTGAACTAGCTTGCCACAGAGAGTGCAGTGCAGCACAGTTGAAAAAATCGAACTTTTACCACTCGATTATAACCTATCAGAAGAAACAAGCAAGCCTGCGCGTTTCGAAACAAACATCAGCTCGAGTATACTCGACAGGCCGCTACTGGGGAAAACAATGATCGGCCGGCATCGAGTATAACTCGACGGCTTCCCGCACAGAAAGGTTAAATCCGGACTTCTAGGCTAGGTAGGCCTCGGCCACTTTTAACTATGGCCTAGAGCAGAAATGATGATTTAATGTTTAAAAAATGAATTTTTCTGTGTGATACCCTCAAGCAACAAAGGCATTTACAATGCGGTGGCAATTGTGTGCGAGGTTTTCGTCGTTTGAACAGATGCGTTTGCCTTGGGTAGCCAACGAGTGGGGCAGGGACCGTTTGGTATACTTGGGGTGGCAACTCTTGAAGTGTAGGTACTGCATACTGTTGGTGGTCTTAAAGTGTACGCTGGTGCGGAGCTCTGGTTTGGAGCTGGCCCTCTTTGATGGAGATGTCAACGTCTAGGAAGTTGATCCAGTTATGTAACATTTCCCACATGAACTTTACTGCATATGAGGAGTCTGCCTGATGAGTCCCAGAAGGACGAAACGCTGGGCTCTATTCTTTTCTTTCCCAACCTGTCAACCCTTTTCTAATGTAAATTATATATTTTTAAAGTACTACATACTATAACTAAAAGAATATTTTAAAACAATTTTGAATGCCCTGTATGTAATTAGTACATAGGTATGACAGAAAACCCGCTTACCGTCGAATAATGGCTTACTAAATTTGAATTTGGCGCCAACTGGGTCTCGCTGGAAATACGGTACTTGAATGAGATAATATTGGTATCAGTTGATTACTGAACTCTCTTGATAAAATTCTAATGACAAAACACCTTTCATAGTTGGTCATCTTACCAATGATGATGCAAAAGTTGAGGAATGGTCACAATTCACACGTTCACTACAAGTGATGTCATCTGGGGGAGGGGCCACAATGAACGGAATGATTTGTTTTAAAACTATTTTGGAACCCATCTCTATTCTATGGTACCCATACTTCAAATTAATTATCATTCAACCCATCGTGGGCTCCGGGGTAAGAATTGGCCAGAGAATGGCGTGCTAATAGTACAGCGCGATTCAGAGAAAAAGTCCTCCTCCCCCCGTGTCCCCCAAACATCAGATAGTAAGAGGGGAGTTTTATTACTCCCAGGAATCTAGAGGTGAGCTCTGGCAATCGTGTCTGCGGACACCTCCCTTCCCTTGACGACCTCCCCGGCGACGATGACAATGACACAACAAACAATGACAAAGACTATGACGACCGCGGACGTTGAGAACCTCGTTTCCTCCAACCGTGGCTGGTTCTGACTAGATGTTGCCCTTCCTACCCATTTCCCCTCCTAGGTACAGTGTGCATGACCAACAGTTGATGCGTCTTTAATCCAAATAAACCCCCCCAAAAAAGAAATTTATTTCGCTTGTCTTAAGCATCTGCTGGTTCATCATTCCCAGGACCCCATGCCAGCCTCTAATTTCTCCACCATGAAAAATGATTAGTCTATGAGGGACTCCACACTTCATAGGTATCGGCCTATGGGGTGACAAGTTGTTTTGTTCGTAAGCTTTGTGTGGTTATTCATGATTGTTTTCTATCTGATTACCAAGTCATGTGCTCCAATTTTGTAATGTTACCAGAAGATTAGACATACCTTACCTACTATTTTTTTTAAGTAAATGTAAGGCCTATGTTCATAAGAAATACAAAACATAACAATGAAAATAATGATAAGCATGAATTATTAAAATAGTTGGAAACTCCATGACCTACCATAACTTCCTTACAAAAAGTAGTCCACTTTATGCTCTGATCTAAGTGCACGTATCTGAAGCTTACTCACTGTTCATATTTGATTGTGATAACATCCATGAGTGATTTGCAATGTATGCATTATTAGTTATTAGACTACTATGTTGCCCTAGGTCATGAAATTTCTACAAAACATTTAAGCCTAAATCTATCTTATATAAGCATATATTAATAGTACTATTATATTAGCAAAATGTTAAACGCATTGATAGCTGAGCAAGGAGCCATGAGTTATTTGTGGCATCCATATATTGTATTACACTTGACTTGTTGATGTTTAAAACAAGATGCCACCCACCTACACCTTCAACCAAACAAACACTATGGTTATTTTTGTAGGATTTTATTATTGAATGTTGATACTTTTTTGACTGATTTTGTTGTCAATTTGTCAATTCCATCCATTTGTCCAAGTAGCCTTTGAAGCCATTGAATTCAAGGGTTTGATTCAATGATTTTTCCTTCAATGGTTGCTAAAATTATTTGCCCAAGAACTTGATCAATGGGTTTGATTCAATTCAACTCATTTTGTTTATTTTTATTTTTTTTAAATTTTTTGGACAACATTACAATAGGGTGACCATAATTCAAAAACAAAAAATGGGACATCTTGAGATTTTGACCTCTATGGACTTGCATGGGCTATAAGGGGAAACAATTTTGGGGTATTTATGTCCTCAAGATAGCTTTTAGAGCGATCTGAGCACGGAAGGCACGAAATACTCAATTGCAATGATTGCCAAGGAAACGTATTACCTAAAAGTATTTTTAGACTATGGAACTGTAATGGTTGTTTTGACTTTGAAAACTTCAAAGTGACGCGTCAAATTACTATGTACATATTTAGTATTACAAAATAAAACAAGATATTTGGAAATCCGAAAAATTACAATAACATTAATAAAACCGTCCTATGAGGGAAAACCGGGACAATTACCCATCCCGGTGGTGTCTCTCGGGACATCGGGACAGGAGCCTGAAAACCAGGACTGTCCTGGGAAAACCGGGATGTCTGGTCACCCTACATAGCAACAAACAACAAATAACAATAGTTGCAGCTAGAGCACGTCCTATTTTTCGTCAAACGTTTGATGAAACTGGCCAATCAGTCAGTCAGTTTGTAATGACATCACAGGCCCAATCATGGTCGGTACGGTACTGCATCATATAAAATGTGTAAGGCTGGGAATTGTTAAGCCCTACACTTCACAGCTGTTTTTAGGTTATATGATAAATCTAGCTACGTGTGGCAATTTCATTCCTTATATTACGCGAATAGTAAGAAATATAGTATGAACTATGAAGCAGTTTCTTCTGGTACGTAAGAAGTTGTGTAGAGCGTTTAAAGCCAATGTAATTTTTCTAACTTCATTGCTATAGAGACAGGACTGTCGCACAGCCTAGAAGTATTTGGTGACTTTATAATTTCTAAACTTCACAATCGATGAAGGGTCTAATGAAAATTTCTTAAACGCAAGTTCCATGCAAAACATTGTTGAGGACTACGTAGAATCCAGGTTAATTAGGTTTTTTTCCTGTTTGGTTTTTGACACACTCCACAGCCATATTTAGGTTGCCAAGTCATGTGTTATTTTTAAACAACTGTGACTGGCTTCCAATATAATATTTGACTTTGTAAATGCCTACCCCTCAAGTTTCTTGTCAAACCCTTGAGCATTATATTTCCTTAGGCAGGTGGAGCATAAGTAAACATTACTTTATTGCTCAGAATATTCTTACAGTTCCATGTCATTGTCTTCACATTCTCAAATCAGTCTTAAAGTCACTTTGCAAACTTAAATAATTTAATTCAAGTTAAAAATACAACAAACAATATGGTGTTACTTTTAAAATAGTAGCACATAATTGAAATACCACTTGTAACTATTTCCAATAAAATACATTCACATACCTGCCAACCTTCTCGATTTAATCGGGAAATGCCCAATTTTTTACCTGATATCCCGATTGATTGAGCAATTTGTACGATTTTTATGAATTTTCATGTATTACTATCACTAGGACACTCCACAGCTCCTCAAAAGTCCCGATCGCGTTGATGGATGCAGCTTTTTTGTAAGTTTTTAGTTTGCGTGGGGTCCTTTAACTTATCATGTGCTTTTTGAACGCATTGTAGGTTGATTGTTGTCAAGTTTCTATGGTTACTTGTTAATGTTATTATAAACCTCGAAAAACTTAATTAAAACCTTTATTTATATGGATTGGCTAATTTTTTCAAACTTTCTTTCCAAAAAGCCAATAATCACCATACCTTAATGTCCATTGGAAATATGAACTTCTAGGCCCACCCCGTTTGGTCAGAATCGGCCAAATGTCACGAAAATATCGCGCTAAAAATAAAATAAACATCGTAATAAAGTACGAGATTCATGAGATAAATATTTCTTAGATTGTACCCAAAAACGTAGTAAGTCTAAGTTCAGAGGTGTCGAAGGTCCCCTCCAATTTTCATCAAGATCGCATATGCCGTTTGCCCGGTAGAGAGCGAACAAACAGACAGAAAAACAAACAAAAACAAAAAACAAAAAACAAAACAAAAAAAAAAGCATTGGAGCTAAATTTTTTGAGGGGTCAGTGAAATTGAAGTCTTCTCTTTGCTCGCTACGCTCATCCGAAAATTACGATTTTTTGTATTTTCGCGCCCAAGTTTGAATTTTCATACGAGTCGAGTTGGCTGTGCGTCAAGCTCCGGTCAACTCAGTTCTGATGCCTGATAAGACGCATCACCATTGGCTGCCGTTTTGTGTTTCTCTCGCTTCTGAGGTATCAGCCAATGGGAACTCTCGACTTCTAAGCTAGGCTTTTCTGAATCAACACATTGTTACTAACTTAACTAACGTGCTAGCATGAAGTGATCCGTTCAGTTTGGTGTTTTAATGTAAGAAAGTGATGTGCAACAGTGTTGTGATATGATAAAAATGTCTTCATCGAAAAAGTACTTACAGGTTTTTAAACAATTGTACGCAGCTAAGTTTGCATGCATCAAACAGCCCAGGATGGGTGAACATTGGGGTTATGTTATGCTAGTTATGCTTGCAATCTAACATATGGTAGTAATGCGGAGTGTGAACGTGTGATTAGTCAAGTTAAAAACTAGGACACAATTCAGAGCATCAGTGTCAAACAGCAGTTTTGAGAAACTCCTTATAACAAAGTTCAGACAGTTTTAACTGTGCTTCCAACAAAACTTTGATGACCAACTTTAAAAAAAGCAAAATCGACCATAACTGCTGCATTGAGCAAGACCTCTTAAGAAATGTCCTACACATCTAATACATATGCCTACTTTCAAATTTTATTTTGGGTAATTATTCTTATTCTTATTCTTATTCTTATTGTTATTAATTCATAATCATCAGTACTAGGGGCTAGGTCCTAGGCCAGCCCTAGGCCAAGTGTTGCATGTCACAGCCTTAGTGGTAGGCCTACCTAACTATGTTTCCCAATTTTCTTCAGTGTGACCTACCTTCTTTAAATGTTTCTGTCCCTCTCCTATTTTGATTTGGCTAGAGAGCCTCAAATGGCTGTATTTGAGTGTTGGGTACCAATACCATGTAATTTGGGATAATTATGAATCTCCCTATTTCTGGTTTTGGATAGTTGGTTGGTGTGCATTCATATTTCACTAAATTGTTATTTATTTGCGTCTTCAGTACTGCTAGTGCGTCAATTGACTAATAGTACATGCCTTAGTCATGGCTGCTGAAATGTTGTGCAGCCACTAGGGCTGTGCAAATTAGTAAAAATGCCTCCCTGGGTACCCGTCGATCTTACGGTCGGGTACCCGAAATTACGAAAATTTAAGATTTTTTACGATTACAAAAAAAATTGAATTTAGTCAATTATCTACTTTATATTGACAGGTCATCACTTTTAACACGCACGTTCTTATGAACGTGAACATGTCGACGATCTTGGGCGCCAGAGATGCTAATTTCTAATGTTCAGCTGTTGAAACAGCACTTTCAGGAAGGAAATGACTGATTGCCTGAATGACATAAATATCTTCCTGCAGTCACTAATCGGCCGATTACGATGAATAGGGGTGCGCCGCAGCGTGTGGTGAAGGTCACTCACGGAGCCGACAGCGAAATACGACGAGCTTATTAATGACGAATCACTACTGCGCCGCTGCGCACTGACGAGTGAAAAGATAATGACCGGCGGCGGCGTTAATTGAGCGGGGAATTGAGACGAAAAACGTCAAACGAGTACACGACGACTCATGTTCATTACCCGGGTTATTATCAACGGGCGGGTTGCCCGGTACCCGTTCACAGCCTAGCAGACACCCAGTGAAAAACAAAATAATGGCCAAAAAATCGTATTCAAAATACAAAAAAAAGATCAAACACCATTTCAAAATTCGTGTATTTTGATACTGCCCAGCCTCTGATGATATGACTGAGTGGACTTGCTTGGAGAAACCTCTTTGTGACGTACTAAGTTCATGTTTTGTATATACGTTAATATCATATTATTGTGGTAGGTTCAAGTTACTTACTGTCATTTTAGTAGATAAGATTTGCTATTGTATACTGACTAGCAATATCGCAAATATTAAATATTACAAATCCGCAACTGTTCATTTCTATTACTTATAGATTAAAGGGTCCAATAAACATATTGTACTGCATGGATTTTAAGCATAAGCCTGCTTGTCGAAGTGTTGGGCAAGGTATTGACCCCCAGCAAATTGTTGTAAAAAATGCTAACAATTTGTCATCAATCAATAATTATTGTTACTGTTGAAGTGTTAATAGGTAAGCGGGTCTAATTTAAGTGTTTAGTACGTTTCTATTCCTGCAGCTATAAATCATCACATGTGGATAGTGGATACATCTTCGTGTAATTGTATGGACAAATTTACACTGATATCATTCCAAATTGAATATTTTATCAGAAAAATGATCAGAAAATGCAGACTTATTTATTTGGTTTATTTGACCTTTTGGTCAGATTCTAATATTGGATTATTTAATTTATTTGTAAAATTATGTTAAGTTAACCTACAGAACAGTGTATAAAAATAAGTTTTTTTTAAATTCTTAGATATTTATGTAAGTACCAGTATCAGACATTTGTGCACTGAAATAGTTTGATGAAAATTGAATTGGTTAAATTTCCCATGCTACCTCCTCTTAAAGAGCTAAGCAATTTAGAAATTGATTGTGCCAATTAACCATTATTTTCTTAACTACTGGGAAACTCATTCATTTTCATTGTAACTGTTGAAACAAAACAATACAGTCTGGTATATTATCACTTAGGCTTATCATTATAGTATTTGTGCATCTTCAATTGACGTAGTTGCCTTCTCTCCAAAGTAACAAGAAGGCTTGACCATTGAAGTAGTGCCATATGGTTCAAAACCTATTCTAACATTTCTGTCGCCACAGTTGACACAATACTCTGCTATTGCCGGCGACTTTCTGTCATCACGTAAGTGATTTATATTATTACTGTTACTTCTATTAGGTACAGGTAAACTGTAATTATGCTGGGCTATTGTAAGACGAAATAAAATGCTTAGTCGTCGACAAGGGGGAGCAGCGAGTTATTGTAGTGCACTTGCATTAAATTTGATGAGTTGATGTCAAACGACGGGCCATACCGAACATTGTTGTTTTTCCCAAGATTGAATTTGGTTATTTTGTCCTTTGATGATTTGTTTAACGTCAATGTGATAGTTTTAACTACTGATTTTTAAATGGTTTTTTACAACCTTATCGTACTAATTAAACAGACATTCAGAAAGGTTCACTTATCAAAGATCAGTACAGTATGGCCTATGCACCAATAAGTATTTTGATTTTATGTACGTCACATAAGCACTTATTATGCAATTTCAGAAACACCCCCAGATTGTGTGGGCATCTATTCTTTCCCTCTAGGTTTTAACTTTTTAACTTTCTAACCCTCAAATGGTCTGACTACATCTCTTCGTCAAGCTCCGTAAACACCATTTGTTGGACAAGAAGCTGAATATAAATTAAGCACACAATATCTGAACTTCATTTACCATTCAAGTTCAAAACTACTGTATAATTCCAGGTGGGCCCCCACCCCCCGGCTACGGAGTCCCCTATCAGCAGCAGCACTACCACTACGACGGCTACGGCTATCCACAGCCTACGTACCCGGAGTACCAACAAGCTCCGGCCCCTCCCCCGGGGTCTTGGGGTGGAGAGAGAAATGTGATGTATCCGGACATGACTCAACCACCTCCGCCGTCCCAAGGACCAGTCCAACCACCCGCCCCCGCCCCCACCGTCACGGCCCACACCACCCCGTTTCCTTCAGCGTGCCGCCTCCCCAGGTCGACCCTAAGGCAGAGGAAGCTAAAAAGGAAGGTGAGATGTTTATTAATTATTGTAAGCTTAACTTTGATTTAGTTGAAGGAGATAAATAATTTAATTGCATAAATATTTAAACACCCATATTAAATCTGTTTGAAGAATATTAGGGGTACAATTTTTTGTGTTATTAAAAATGCACTTTTAAATAATAATTTATTCATGTTTTATATTTAGTTCATTGTTAATAAACAAGAGAAATATGCATTTATATCACCCATCATTTAATTAAGTATTGTTATTAGCTACAGTGAGTAGGCCTTAGTATAAAATACACGCATGTCGTGGAGTAGGCTTAGACCTAGTATAGTACAAATAGATTTCTAGAATTGGAATGTATCATACTACCCATTTCCTTCTACAGTAGCCTTACCGATCGATATTAATTCTTAACCGATCATGGAGAGAATTAGGTGGTAGTAGTGTTCGGCCCATCTCTTAGACATAGCAGGTGTTCTAGTTTGTAGTGTACCTTATCATATTGATTTCCGGTATAGTGTACTGTCTGAATAGCCCGACTGATTGGACCTATTTTTAGCCATCAAAATGAGGTTCTCCCCCAACAGAAGCAGACGCTGTCAAAACAGCGCGAAGAGTTACGTTCGTAAGTCTACGATGATAATCTCGTGAACGCAGCTTCTTCGCAACCAGGAGAGGAGTTGGTGGCAGAGAAATCAGGGATAACGATCGTTTATTCTCCGGGAAAAACCATAAGGTACAGGTCAGTTATGTTTCTCCAGGGTTTTTTATAACATTCTTTTAAAAGTAGTGATTCTTCAACTTCGAATCTCACTTTGAGACATTACGAAAAAGGGGGGGGGGAAAGATGGTCCTACAAATATTAAATTAAAGGCCCAGTCCACTCTTCAAACATCCTTTGAATTTTAAAAAGGATTGTATTTATCTAGAGATCGAAAAAAAGCAACGAAATCGCCCTGACAAGTTTTGAAGCTATTGCGCGCCTAGTCGGCTGCACCTTCTAGCCACACGTTCACTTGGCCGTGAGTCCGCCCGCCATACCGATAGCCAGGTGGTAGAGGGTTGCGCAGCCCACCAGTGTTAGGGCGATCACACGGGTAAATGAAATCTTATAAGAAGAATGCATGTACCTTGTGCTTTATTGAGTTCCTATTTAGTGTACATATTTATGTTGTATATTGGTGTTGTTTTTTAATCTTGTTACAATATGAACACCTATTGGTCTATTCGGATGTATAGTAATGCATGTAATAATGTCGTGGCATTTCGTTATATATGTAGTATTATCAAAAATACCGCTTTCCTGCAAATAAACAGTAACTTTGCAAAATTACATTGATTGAAATAATTATACCATATGTTTTTTTCCTATGTTTGGGTTGATCCAGTGTGTGATCGCCTCAACACGATACGGCCTCCCTCGCGCAGACATCGCTATGACTGAGGTAGCAGGTAGCGGGCGACCGGCCGAGCGCGTTTCTCTCTCCAAGTGACGGTCACACGGAGTTTAGCGCGCCCCGGTTCAAATGTAAACAAATCCGATTTCGTTCAACGATTTTGAAAATTCTCTTTCTAAGTACGTAGAACAGTTCATGGAGAAAATAGCTGTAACGACTTCAGGACAAGACTGGGCCTTAATGCCGATTTTTAACCATTATAGTTCACTAATGGACCAATGGGTAGGCTATTCAGATGTAAGCCTTCTCGTCCAGCCAGGAGGGAGAGGAGAAGGATTCAGGATAGTGGGCCCTACTATATAAATATTATGTAATTGTTTAAATTTGGCTTTATAGTTAGGCGACTATGACGCTGTTATGTTAGTACCTTTAGACAGGAAATACATACTTTTTATATATTATATAAAAAAGTTGAAGTAAAAAAGTGAAGTGAAATTTGGAAAACCATGAATGTGTTAGGAACAGTGTTCTCATTTTTTTATTACTTGAGTCACATTGAAGTTCAATGTAGGATTATTCACTGCTTGTGCTTCAATCTGAGTTATCCAAAAAGTTGATCTTCAAAATCATATTGTAGGTGCCAAAGCAGTTAGATCTGTCATCTTCTGCTCTAATGTTCACCATAGACATAAATTAATTAATAATAAATACTATACGTAGATACGAAACAGAGAGAAGGGTGACAGGTTGGGAAAGGCAAAGAGAACATAAAGCCCAGCCTGAAGGGCTGGGGGCAACAAAACTTTTCACTTGCTGATGACAACCGCAGCAATTTAAAAGTACCTTAATCCACGACGCGTTTCGTCTTCGGGAATCGTTCAGGACGGATGGTGGCCACTAAAAATCCGCTAACTATCATGGCAAAACAAAACTCACAAACACATACAAAACCATGTTACAACTGCATGCAGAATGTACTCTTGCATAACCTACCACAGGTTGATATGTGTTGTGCGTTTTGTTTGCCATGTAGTTAGCTGGATTTTAGTGCCACCATCCATCCGCTCCTAAACGAGTCCCAGAAGGATGAAATTGCGTCATGGATTTAAGGTAAAAACAACTTTAAATCAGCTGCAGTTGCTTCAGAAGGTGAAAGTTTTGTCCGTTTATCCGCCCCCCAGTCCTTCAGGCTGGGCTTTATGTTCTCGTGTTTTCCCAACCTGTCAACCCTCTCCAATTCTCAATCTAATTAGCCGATAGTCATTTCCACACTTCGAAATATACGTAAACAAATAAATAATTAATCAAGAGGTTCTAGTTATATCACACACGCCCGTGATTTACTTGGTCAAGGGTTTAGTATTATATATGTGGACCCTTTGTATCTATTGATAGAAAAAACCTGTTTGGGCCTGTATTTGGTGATGTCTACTGAGGTGATTCATAGTGGTGTGTGGATTTCAACCATGTGAAATAATACTGCATTTATGAATCTTCACATTGAAACAGGGTGGGGTTACATCTAGAAACATGTCTGCTTAATAAAATGATAACACTGGGCTAATCATAAAGTATAAAGTAAATCTGCAGCACAATGGTATGCCGCTACTACTAGTTGGTTGCTATTGCCACGATGACCTGTGCCTGAGTATTTCAGTGACAAAGATGAACAAGGAAGCTCGTGGAGGAACATAATAAATTTGGTCACATAAAAATTGGTACTAAGTAGACTACTAATCCAAAATAGTAGGCCTACCTGATTTTAAATGTTAAACATTGTACGTAAATGAAAACTCTTATCTTATAAAAGCTGTCGAAAATTCCATTTTGTTCATCTTCCTATGGTTGATTTGTTGTTTTCAAGCTCTGTAATGTTTGTCAATGAGCAATGACACTTAATTAAATGTGACTGGTGCATCTAGCCTACATTCTACAGCGAGCATTCTATTTTAAATAGTAACATATCATATTTCCTACTATGAATTAAATCTGCAGCAATGAACACAAGTGCGCCTGTTGCTCAGTGGGTTATAGTGATGACGACGATTAATCGTTAAACCGTTTAGAACGGTTAATTTTTTGTAACCGGTTACGTGAACAATAACCGGGATAATTTATTGCCTATTGGAGATGTAATGTGAAATTTCTTTCTTGTTGTATTACCGCAGCGAGAGATTAAAGATGAACCGACCTCTGCCTGTTATGTACTAGGTCCGAGGTGCCGCCCCCGCTTTGACAGCTCATCCCTTTCCTCCCCCTCATTAGCAACAGTATCTGCCAATGTGAGAAGGTCGAGTGGCTCTCCATTTGCCCCCCCCACCCCCCCACCCCCATCGCCATACGATCGTAAGTATCTTCCCCAGTCCCCTCTCACTGCCGACAAACGCAACCTGATACGTGACCTGCTACCACTCCACTACGCGTCTCGTTCCCAACAGCTTGATGAGCATGAATTCAAAGCACATATTTCTATACAAGTTGATCATTTTAGTATGTAACAAACGTGACTGCAACTGCAGTCTTCAGTAGCCAGCCTCAGTTTCACAAGTGTTGTATCGACAGTTAGGGATGACAAAACACCCCCCCCCCCCCCAGAATTTTTACGACCCGGGACCCGTCCACATTACCGCGGGGTTTACACGGGTAGTAACACAAAAAAATTGAGCAGTGTGGGTGTCTAAGAACTGTGAAGAAACGCGACTTATCAATATGTAATATCTCGACGACGAGTTAATGCTGTTCTATAAACACTGACGTGCGATGAAGTAGTATTTCATATCACGAAAGAGGAACAGCTCAGCGGGCCATTAAGATACACTCACGGCATCTGCTTTATATTTGACCACAGTCAAGTCAAGGTCCACGGAATGAACGATGCGTTGGTCGCGGGGCGTGGGGGGGGGGACTGGAACCGATATGAGAGTAAACAAGATTAGGGAAAGGGTTTATCACCATGGGTGATAGCTTTTAAGTTTTGACTTTTAGCAGATTGAAAACATAAGTGATGTTGTGGTAATTATTTTACGCAGTTTAAATCTCTGGAAGATCGCACTGTGAGTGTTTTAGGCAGGAGGCGGGGGGCGGGCACACACTCGGCATAACGCACAAGTCGGCGGCATGAACAAAGGAACATTATAATTCAAATCAACAAACGCGCCAAGCACAAAAAAGATATGAGAAAGTGCTGTTACATTAGGCCTTCGCCTACAATGTGACACCTCAATTCAGGAACCGGGTTTACGGGTAAACGGGTAGTGGAAAAACAAGTTTTACCGTACACGACTTACGTCGTACCCGTGTCTCCCCTAATTGACAGCATCATGATTAAAAACAAGATCTTGCAATTATTATCGCGTAAGAAAAAACACGGCACTGCTGCAGAGTGGGTACATTGAGAATGTGTACCGACGACAATCAGCGGGGCCCTCTGAGCTGGCGGTCCGCGGCCGTAGTCCTTCATGGCAGAGCGAGTGGGAGAGGAGGGGTTAAACGGTCTCCATAGTCGGCGGTGCGGGGTATGGAAGTGAACCTTCACAAAAGATCGCGCTCGCTGGCAGGAAATAGTTGCTTCTTCGTCGGTTGGTGTTCATAAAAGTTCTGCGAAAATGATTGCATGCATTAGGGTAAATTAAACATTGATAAAAAACAAACATTTTGAACGATACGGTGAGGGAAAACGGATCGATGAGAACAGTGGATGCGGGAATTTTTAACATAGTGTAAATGGGCACTTTTGTAAAAACTTTTTCAAATATAGCGATCATGGCGGGAAAACGGACCGATGCGGGAACAATCCCATAGGGTTTTACTGCATTATATTTTTACGTAAATAAACTTTGCCGTGTGCACATTGAATGAGATAAAAAGATAAAATGTTGTTTGTAGTTTATTTTCCGTCTGAAAGATTTGATGCAATTTCAGTTGCTCAAAATGTTTTTTTTTCCGCTCGTGACGATTTATTTCACAGAACAGATAATACACAGATAAATACCCTCCCACCTCCCCTTCCCGCGCGA
Source organism: Sweltsa coloradensis (assembly GCA_024449915.1). Classification (NCBI taxonomy): domain Eukaryota; kingdom Metazoa; phylum Arthropoda; class Insecta; order Plecoptera; family Chloroperlidae; genus Sweltsa; species Sweltsa coloradensis. The sequence continues at coordinate 22,648 of JAMZAV010018873.1, forward strand.
GGTCGGCGCATAGATGTCGCGGGTAAACAATGATGGCTAAATACACTCATCTTTGACAGTCTTTGTGAAGGTGAAGGTTCATCGTACGAAGTACGATTTTCAGCATGTTTTAAAGATTCAACGGCGTTATTTTAGTGTCCAATATATATTACGTGACACTGACAGCATCAGAGATAAAATACAATAGCGGCGCGGGCGCGAGCAATAATGAATGAACTGAGTACGTAAGTTCGGCATGGCAGTGGGAGGGAGGGGGAGTGTGGGTCCTGAGTAGCGACGAAGGCAATGACCGTGAGATGCCTACAAATTCGATAATCGTTTACACTACGCAGCTGTGTCACATAAAGCAATTTGTAATTGGTGCTTGATTGTTACTCTCGGTGACTCTGTGCGATTCGCACACACGAAGCGAGTTGCCGATACAGCCGTGATTTATGTGTTTTTGAAAATTAACCGGTTTAAAAACGTTTTACAAAACCGGTTAACTGGTTAGAGCAAACATTAAACGTCGTCATCAACTTGTTCAAATGGGGGGGGGGGGGGGGGGGGGGGGACAGAGAGGCATCAAGCCACTTCAGCTGGAGGGCTGGTTGTAAGTTTGGCCGAGGTTATCTTTGTCATTTTTATTTATGCTGAGAAAAAAACGTAATTGGAAGGTTGGAAAGTTTAATTTATACAAAATAAAAACTTTTATAACACTTTCTCTACAAATTAAAATAGTTGGATGTTGTATTTGTCATTTAGTATATAAGACAGAGAGCTTGGACAGAAGAATGGCTAAAGAGGCCAACTTCGCACAAGAAAAAAAAAAAAGATTTGGGAGGATGTGAAAGAAATACAATTGTGGGTGTAAAGAAGAAAGTAGAAACATTTGATTGCAAAACCTGCAAGCTTGACCTGCAGTGCAGTAAAAATGTCGATGATGAAGATAATGATGAAGATTGAAGAGTATAGGACAAATTACTGAAATTAGCAATCCAATATGTAGTAATAATGACAATTGTCCACAACAGAAAAAAATTAGCAATAAACGGCTGATGTGTAATAAAGTACGTTCTAAAACTAAAACCATTTTACCTTACCGGACACTAAAAAAACAAATACCTTATATAGCCAAAACAGAATTTACGGGTCCCTCCCACATTTCTAATTCCATCGTTTGTGATGCCAAATAAAGATCCAGCTGATTCTTATGACTCTAGCCTAAGGCTTTTATTGTGGTTATGTATATGCATCTTGGGACTAGGCCTATGTGACTCAATTATTCAGAGAATCGCTTTGTGCATAATCATCGGTGACATTCGGACAATAACGGGTTGGCCCCGTTATGAGAGAAAACAGCGAGAATCGTAGTCCCCAGCCTCTGCTAGGGTGGAGGATTGGGTGATTGTGCCTTCACAAAACAGTGGCCACTGCCAGTAGTAGTAACAATGCAAGGAACAGTGCAAACTGAGTACTGCTCACTTCTGGAAAAAACATCATTAGAAGAACTTGCATGGATAGATAGTATTTCAGCATAAACCAGGTAAGGTTACTACGTATTGTCATCTGGTGACTTCTCCGGCAATAGTTCCAGAATATTAAGAGAGTTCTGCCCATTTTACACAACTGCCATCTGTTACTATGCTAGTCAAGAAGAAAAGGAACAATAACTTGTTCAGCATATATCTCTTTCCCCTGAAATTTTGAAAATTTGGGTGTGGACCTTGTAAAAGAATTGCAGATTATACAATAAAATGTTAGTATGAGACTCAGAGGTAGGTATTCGTGGTGGAACGTATTTGCAACTGTGGTTTTTGTTCTGACCAAAAGCAGTGAATTGGTGTTTGAAAATACATAATCATGGTTTTTAGCGGTGAAAATTTTTAGTTATTTTTTTTCCAAACCCCCAAAAAATAAATACCTGCCTCTGGTAATGTTTATCATATTCAGTTATAAAAAGTGTTTTACAAATTAATAATTTTAAAGTAGTACTGGACCTAGAATATTTTTTCAATATATAACTGACTTATGCATATTTGAATGAACTAGGTTATTCCTATTTACTTGTGTTGACAGGCTGGAGATTCAAAATAAAACTAAAAGCTATTAACAATGGATAGGACATGTGATGGCATCATTGGTGACAAAAAAAGAAATGGAGGAACAGAAACAACGAGCTAAGAACCGAGCCAAAAGTGGACAAGGTAAAGGTTTTTATGTAGTATTATGTATTTATTTTAGTATCTGATCACATATTTAATATTATATAGCCAAGCTGTGCAAGCAACTGTTTTTTCATAAATAATTGGATGAGCGTAGCGAGAGTAGGCGAGCGAAGCGAAGGATTCCATCACTACCAATGGAGAAAAAATCCGGAATGTTTTTTTTTTTCTTTTTTTGTTTGTTTCTGTATTTTTGTGGTCTGTTAACACGATTCCGGCAGCTAACCGATACTCCAATTGCGATTGAAATTTTATGGAGGCCTTCGAAATCTCCTGAACGAAGAACGCCACGTTTTTGGAGCGCAACTCCTTAAAAATTATTTCTCATGAAAATCGCAATTTTCACGTTTATTTTTTCAAATTTAAAAAATTTCTTCAGCTTATAACACATACTGCTTTAGTCGATTTTAATGATTTTTTGACAGAATAGTAATTTTCATGAATGTAGGTATTCGTGTGAAATTTGAAGCGCAATCCAAAAAACTATTTCTCATGAAAATCCCGAAATTTTACGTTTTTTTCTTGTTTTAAACAATTCTTTGACTATAACAACTACTGCTGTATCTATTGGAATAAATTTTTTACAGAATCTTAATTTATAAATTTCATATATGTGTAAAATTTGTGCACTCAACGAATAATTCTTTCTTATGAAAATTTTCAATATTACGATTTTTCTTTTTTTAATTACAATTAATTAAAAAAAAAAAGTTAATTTTTCATTAATTCATTTAATTTTTAAAAAAAATCTTCAACTTAGTAATGCGTTTCATCAGAACAACAGAAAATCCGCATAAACAATCGGCAGCTCAATGCCACCAATTACGCTATCCAACACGCGGCGGGACCTTAATTAAGCGTTTGCCTAGTAAAAAATATAAGGTTGTGTGTCTTAAGGTGCAAAGTTGCATTTGTGTTGTAATGTTACGGTGTGTGTAGATAAAAAAAAAAAAAAAAAAAGTAAGTAAGTGTATATAAGTGAAGAGAGAATATGAATGCTGTGTACATTTGCTGAAAATGCAGATTTATGGAAATTGAAATTTCGTTGTGCATCATATAAAATGAGTGTATGTAGTGATTGTGTGTTAATGATTATTGATATAAATTAACTTTGTTTAAGTCTACTAGTTACTATTAAAAATGAAGTACAGAATATTGCAAATAGAGGCATAGGGTCTAGATGCGAGATGGGTCAAAGTCTATGGGTCTGGACTAGGATACTAATTGTTTTTATGGGTGTGTGGTATCCCGAAATTTTGGGAACAAGACGGGAATATGTTTTCCATTCCGATCTCGTTTTAATTATCCACCCCCCTTTAAAAAAAGACAAAAATCAGTAAAAATTAGGAAGGCTGCACCATCACTTTGAATATCTGTAAAATAATATAATATATCCGCGGTAAAAATCAATATTAAAACAATTTAAAACTTAAATGGTGTTTGGTGGAAATCGTCAGTCCAGATTAACATATGCTCGTACCCAATACAAGATCGCTTGAATTAGTGGTGGAGGTGTCGCGATACAGACTTGTACTTACAAGTAATGTGTAGACAAGATCCAAGTCGTCAGCGTGTAATAGGGGCTCTCCAGACTTGACAATGAATTAAGATTGGAACTTCCATAGTAATTGATATGTTTGGGAAAACCATTGTTAGGTATCATCAGGGTTGTGAAAAATAAAAATGTCCTAATGTCAAAACAATGAAAGAGCTTTTCTCCAGCCTAAATCCAAACAAACCTACAAAAAAGCGAAAATTTTGTTTCCCCGTGTGACGCGTTTGAAGTTAAAAGTTAATCAAAAATAATGAAAATAGTAATTTAACTAATATTGTCACTACTTTTTTTTTGAAAACCCAACCTGTTTTTCTTAATTATAGTACAAAAACTCCTTTTCCCCTCCCGATTCTGAGAATTCACTTTCCTCCGCTCACCACTTAGCCAATTTTCTTGGATCTAAGAACCCGGCTGACGTTGCGAGAAACACCGAAGACTACTCCGAGACGCCCCCCAATGTCCTCGTTCGGGAGTCTCCGGGATCGCGCAGAAGTGAAGGTGCGAGCCTCCCCGGCCGGAGAGGTCGCTGATCTCCTGCCTGCCCCGGTTCCCCCCACTAGGCTGCAAGGTGCTCGTACCAATCATAACTATACCACACTCTTTCTTACTTTCTGATAAAGTAAAAAATTGTTGTAAAAAACAATACATAGCCTGTCATACCTCGTTGTCAGAATAGCTGCTAATTTATATGACATTAAATTTGTAACCTATTTTGTATTGTTCACTTCGTTTGAGTTAGCATATGATATAAACAAACCTTATCTCATTGCTGTTGTCTGACGTTTCCCAAATCTCCACACAACAAAAAAAACAACTGTCCCGCGTCAAATTGTCCGCATTTGCACTCGATCCGTCGCCCCCACTGCGTCTGACCAGTGCGCTCAGTGAAGCACTCGTTTCTAATTGCCACCGCCAATGGTGTTGTCCGCTGCACTCGGCACTGAGTTCACACTCAAAATTCCCAATTGATGATGATTCTGATGTTAATTCACATCATGCACACTAGTTGTGGCCAATGGAAAAAGCCATTAGATTCTAAAGTATCAAAAAATCGAGTCGAGTATTTCATTTAAAATCTAAATTTTAAATTTAGTTGACCTATTGATGGAACACAAACAATTTTTCTGTTATTTTTTTTATTGTTTATCTTGTCCAAAATACATTAAAAAAAATGAGAAACGGCCTCAACGCTAGCAACATATTTTGCTAAAGACTATAAAATTTGTTGAAATCGTTGTGCCGGCAAAGCAGCCTAGTTGAATCACTGTTATAAAACTAACATGCAACATGTAGTTGGTTCTCCCACAAGTGCTCCTTGCACAGAGAGGGAAAGACTCACTGGGCAGTCTTGAGGGGGACGGCAGTCGTTAATGGGTTAAAAACCCGGAAAGAAATGCACGTCGCGCATTGTTGTAGATATTTAAAAATTTAATTATTGTACTTGTATTAGGCCATTGAGGCCTTCATGCCTGTGTGCGGGTAAATTTAATAAATAAAAAATTATATACATTATATTGTCCAAGTTTCCGCTCGGCCCATTTATTACCAACTAGGGGTGTTTCAACGATACGATAAAATCGATTCGATTAATCGATTATTAATCGAACGATTAAGCGTTTTTTTACAAAAAAATCGAATTTTAATTTTTTGCGTTTTTTCTAAATTTAGTTTCAAGATCCCGCCGCTATTACCCGTGAGAAACGTTCACGTACATTCCGTTTCTCCCGCCAAAATACGCCGTGTAACGCCCGATTACTGTCTTGCTCGCCCGTGAGATACGTTCCATCAATTTCTAGCACGCGAGATTGTTCCCCGATCCACATTTGATTGAAGCCGACGTCGCAAATACACGTTCGTACCAGCTTGCCTTGTCATCAATGTGCGCATGGCTTGGCGTGCAAGTCGGAAGGAGTGGCGGAGTTAAAGCGCCCATTCTGTTCAAGCGTTCCACGACGGCGTAGTTGGCGCGGCAGTCAATAAACACAGTAAACTCACTCAACGCGCCTGAAACGCGAGCAGTAGTTGCACCTTTACGTAACATGGCGTGTTCTTGATGTAGTGTTATTTTAAGCATAGTCTCAGCAGGCCTGTGACAAAGTGATTCTCTGGGTGTCTGTGTTTCGGCTAGGCAAGGCAGTTTTCGACAACAGGGCATCAAACAATTTGAATTGGATCACAGCTTTGATGCCAATTTCATCTCGTATGCTTTAATACTACCCGCCACTTCCTCTAGGATTAGCTCCCCGACTGTCTTCTTCGAGATTGTTGTGCGTGCTCAAGTCCCCGCCACGGCGCCGATGCGAACTCATGCCTTGTACGGGCGATTAAAACTAACCGAAACCAGACAAAAGTTTGAAAGAAACTTGCTACTATACCGACATTGTACAAAACGATTAAAATCGATTAATAATCGATTATGGAGGTGAAAGTGAATTCGATTATTGATTATAATAATTTAATCGTTTGACATCCCTAATTACAACACTGCTGCAATATTTAACTTTTAATCCGGAAAAAAATCCCCCAAATTGGCCTTTGCATTATAGTATTTGCGGTCTAGGCATTTCCAATGCTATTTCAGCACATTTGAATATTCCGCCCCCTTGAATGTAACAAGTTCCAGCATTAGCCGACGGAGCGCGCCACGGATGCGCTCTGGGTTCTTCGTTTCTATCCAATCGCGTCGCAGCCGTCACTCCGACTTGCTCGTCGAGTTTGACCTTTAAACATAGCATCAAAACAAAGATGGAAGGTTGCAGGAAGGAACATAAAACATGTCAAGCTACGATTTTAAAATACAGTCAAACCCCTATGGATCTTCCGGATCGTCCGTTTTCCCGCCATGATCGCTATATTTGAAAAGTTTTTGCAAAAGTCTCATTACAAATGTTAAAAATTCCCCGCATCCACTGTTCCTCAATCGATCGTTTTCCTCGCTGTATCGTTCAAAATGTTGTGTTTCTCAATGTTAAATTTACCCTAATGTATCGTTTTCCCCTTTTGATGAACACCGACCGACGGACGAAGCACTATTCCTGCCAGACAATATGTAATTGCCCACCGAGTGCGATCTTTTGTAAGCTGGTTCACTTCTCCTATCCGCCCGCCGGCAGCTGCTACGAGACCGGTTACGCCTCCCCTCCCACTCGCGCTTGCCAGTGGCACGGCTCTCACTCTCTTCTCTTCTCTCTCGGCCGGCCTGCCAGCTCAGACACTACACATTCTCTCTCAGTAGTGCCGTGTATTTCTTACGCGAATACGATAATAATAATTCCAAGATCATTGTTTTTAATCAATGATGATGTCAAATTGTCAATACAACACTTGTTTAACTGTAGCGCGAGTGTTTATATATATATGAGTTGAGTTGCCGTGTCTTATTCTCGGATATAACACTGCCGGCTCCCCCTACCAGCTAGCCGTGTACTGCAACATTTGAAGCTGAGACGATCTCGCCCTTTGGGAGACCCGGACCATTCCCTAGGGACTTCAAGGATGCAGTTCAGTCGCCCGTGCAATTTTCTCTCGTTGCAAGCACGATTCGAAGTAAATATCTTTCCCCAGACTCATGAAGAGATACAGGGAAATGTGATCTTCATGCACGGAGCATTGATCGATATCAACGGAAAAATACTTAATCTTCTTTAAACACAAGTACAGCGTGGACAATAGGGCGCAGCGACCGAGAAAACAGATAACGTGACTATCCATTCACCAAGCACGTGCATGGTCAGCTGTGAGGTCTCGACCCGACGAGTAGATTCTTGCGCCGCCGATTCCCGCGGCTGTCTCTCTCGCACTCATAGCTTACGCGCCATCACACCCGCGCATGAATCAACACTTGTCTATCATCGTTGTTGATTTTTAGTTTTTACCTCATTAAGACAAGCTTTTTATTTTCTTTACGTACAACAATTATTATATAACTGTCTTCTGAAAGTCGTAATAGATACTTGATATATTATTATCCAGATATTTTGAGTAGGCAATGAATTAGACTGAAAATTTTCAAAATTCATTTTTTTGTTATTTTACTCAATTTTAGGCATATTACATCGTTTTATTGGTTTTCCCCGTTTTGACCGTTTTCCTCACTGCATCGTTTTTTTGTAAGCTACCTTGAAAAACGATACATAGGGGTTTTACTGTACGTAAAAAGTGCATGAATTAAAAATTGCACCAGCATTCTTTCTTCACGATAGTTGATCGGAAATATTAGTGATATAGACACAACGAAACCAATAAAGGACGTTTGTTTTTGACGCTGTGTAGGCCTAGGCCTAGGCCTAGGCCTAGGCCTATTCCCGGTTCCCGCGTCCAAGTCTCCTTTGTTGTTTATCGTAATAATTTTGAAAGCACGCAGTTTCTAGGGCCAAGGCCGATCTTTTTGCCGTCACAGTACACACATAGTAGGACTAGGCCTCTATACTTAGGCGTAGCCCTACTGTGATGGTTCTTTTCAGTTTTCATAGAATTTCTTACTTTTAAACTCGCTCGAAAACTTCGAGCCTAAAACAAAACTCGACTTGATGTCGAGTATAAAACGAAACTAAAAAAACTCGGACATTTTTGAGTACTCGCACATCCCTAATTTTAAGTGGCTATTAATATTATACAGGGTAGGCCTAATGTTAAAATATTGGACCTACATTCATTTAGTAGGTACAACAAATTATGGATTGATACCTGTTTTTTTTCAATTTTTAGAAATACAATCAAATATAAAAGAAAAGTTAAAATAACTAGGAAAACGCTTAAGTCCCGCCGCGTTGTTGGATGAGCGTAATTGGTGTATTGAGCTGCCATTGTGTTATGCGGATTTTCTGTTCTGTGAAAAAATCTTTACTAAGTCGAAGATTTTTTTTTAAAAATTAATTTAAATTTTTTAAAAAAGAACTTCAATTTTGTAATTATTTGTAATTTTATAAAAAGAAAAAAAAATCGTAAAATAGCGAATTTTCATAAGAAATAATTATTCGATTGCGCTCAAATTTAACACGAATATATAAATTCATAAAATTAAGGTTCTGTGAAGAAATCATTACAATAGGATAAAGCATGTAGGTGTGAAAAGTCAAATAATTGTTTTAAAAAAGAAAAAACCAGAAAATTTTGATTTTCATAAAAAAAAATTTTTCGAGTTCGCTCAAATTTCACACGAATATCTCAATTCATAAAATTAAGGTTCTGTAAAAAAATCATTATAATTAAGGTTGCCCATCGATGTAAAATGCCAACATCGACATCGAATCAAAAAAATCGATGTCAAATCGCGATGTCGAAATTTTTCCGACATCGAAACCAAAAAAATCGACATCGAAATTCCAAATTCGCCTTTGTAACTGAAATATTGGTCCAGCGTTTTTTCAGTACGAAATAATACGTGTGAGAAGTTCATAAAAAAAGGAGCAGTAGGTATGTATCATGTTTCCCGAGAACGCCAAGTGTCAACACTAGTCCGTGATGCAAGCCGGCCGGGGAGTTCTTTACCAACCTCCCCCCCCGCCCTCCCTCCCAGCGCCCTGCCACACTTCGCCCGCTCCTACGCAATAGCTGATCTGGCACAACTCGGCTGTCAGGCTGCATGGAGTGAGTGAGGTAAATACCACGCGACAATCTCTCTCTCCCTTGCTGCAGACAAGTTTTATCAGCACCTCTCACAAGTGCTTGCAGGCAACAGCTGATAATAATGTGTAGCCTATTAGTACAAATTCAACAATATTGTTTCGTGTTATTTACGGACGGACGGAAATTCGGAGGCACTCAAGGTCGACAAGATAACGAGTGAAGTAGGCCTACATGTAAGCATTGATTAAAGAAGGCTTAGGGAAAGAAATCTTTTCAGTTTATTTTACATAGACCTGTTTTTATTACGAAAATAATAAAAAATGTATTTGCCAAATACAAAAAAAACACGTTTTTGTTTGAATAATGCAAGGCTTAATATTTCAACTAGGCTAACAAAATTTATTTTATTTTGTCAATATTGTTTTGGTGAAATGTAAATGACTCACCATGTACGCGTACTCAAGAGGCTTGAATGATACCCCCTCCCACTGCTGCTATTGGTTCGTTTCGGCTCGGCTCAAGATTCCGTGGAGAAACAGGAGATCGTCCACGCGTTCGCCTGTCAAACGCGACGCGGTCCCTTTGACACTATGCCACCAGCTTTTTTTAAAAAACCTCTCACACGGTACACTCGTTGCCGTACAACACAGATAGCGTCGCGCTACCTTGCGCACTGTTGGGAATTGCCGTGCATTGGCTTCCCACCATGTGATCGGATTACACTCTATATCAACTGACGCGCCGTCGAACTCTCTGTAGGCTTGCAGTTCCTTGGCTGCAACCCTGTCCACCGGCACGATGTCTTCTGTGTTGTTTTTCTTCGTCGTCACTGTCTTCAAGGAGTGTTTTTTTTTCGTTTGGCTTTGGGTTCATCTTCGCCTTCTTGATCTTCTTCAAGTGGATTACTCTCATTTTCGAGCACGTTAATCACTTCATTTTCGATCGCCTCCCAATCCGAGTCTCGAGCGTCTGCTTCGTCTACGAACTTGAGTTCTTTGAATCTCGGATCCAAAGCAGACGCCTCAACAGTATTGGTCCCATGGCGGCTAGACGGACTTTAAGATCTTTGTTGACCGCACTTTTGACTTCTTTCAACATGGCACTGTCCATTGCCTTGCTGTTGGACTTTTTAATCATTTTTGTTATGATTGGGTAGGCAACTGACCCAGTGCAGTATTGCCTCCCCACCTAGGAGGTTTGTGGCATCCTTAAAGGGGAAAGGAAGTTTGTCAACTCTTCGATTTTTTTCAGTTTCCATCGCAGTGATTCGCATATGGTCCCATTTGGGTCTTCTAACAGCACAGTGTTGATGGCAGCCCTATTTGTTGCCAGTGACATTAGCATGTCGTAGGTCGAGTTCCACCTCGTCACCACATCTTGAATCAATTTTGTTCGTGGGCAAGTTGACAGCTTCTTTAGCCTGTCGTAGGGCTTCCGTGGCAAGAGAGCTGTGGTGGAAATGTCCCACAACTTTGCGACACTTTGTATCAGCGCATCCATACCATTTCCTTTCACGTCCAGGCCTTTCTTGATGCTAAGTTGAAGTGCATGTGCTGTGCAACGAATATGGGGGCACGCATTTCGTCGACAATTGCCTTGACGACATTTTGCAGCATTGTCTGTCACATAGGGTGCAACCTTTCCCCCCATCCCCCATCTTACCACCAAGTCAGTGAGCAATGGGAGCTATATTCTTAGCAGTGTGGGATTCGTTGCACTGCCTTGCTCTCTAGTATCACCGATTCCAACTTCCCGTCATCATTGATGAAGTGGCAAGTTACACCCAAATAGCCGTCGTTGGCTATTGATGTCCAGAAGTCCAGAGTCAGACACACATGATCAATCGACGCCAATCTCGTCTTTAAGTCGGCTCGACTAGAAGCAGCGAGCGCCGTTATTTTGCGCGTGACTGTACTGCGCCCAGGCACGACATACTCTGGTACAGCACGACGCATGAATCGACGAAACCCACGTCCTTCAACAAGGCTTATCGGACGCATATCTTGGGCGATAAATGTCACCAAGTCTTCAGTTAGTTTTCCTTCGCTCTTTTGCTGTCAGGCGGAAGAAGCTTTGGGGCACTAGCCGATTTAAAATATGAGTCGAGATTGGATCGTTGGGAAGCAGTGGAAGCAGTCTTCTTAAAACACCGAGATGCATGTTGACTTAGATTGGAAGTGTTTCCGGAATACGCTATTTTCGCATCACAAATCCTACAAAACACGAACTTATTGTCAATAATCTTACCATTTTTATTTGCTTCGAAGCCGAAATTCTTCCACACGTCGCTTCTTTTATTTCCACTATCGACGAGTTTACGTCGTGGCGTTTCACTGGCCATTGTGAATGTAGGTCCGTCCGTAATCACCACAATAATTATAAAGAACGATATTGATATTGTACAGTTTTTCAAAAGTGTTAAGTGCAGGCGCGGTCACAACACACGTAATTATTTCGGCAAAAGGGGCTATAGTTTTTTAAGTATTGGTGGATAAAGCCGAATTAAGAATAATGTTTATCAATATCTAATATCTATTTACTTTCTATCTATCTACACAGTTCTAAATTAATCCCAAATTCACCCGAAGTTCTAGCGTCGTAGGCCTACGCGTACATTGTCAACCCCGTGTTCGGGACCATGCCTCTAGTCCAATAAGTTAAAAATAAATATTATTAAATAAAACGAACAATAAATAACTCTTCTGTAACGAAAAGTCTTTCTCAAAAATCACCACACAAAAAACGAAAAAATCCAAAATTAAAATAAGAATTTGTTAAAGATAACTGTAGATTGCAAATGGATAAAACCCCACGGAAAAAATGCAAGTAGACCGGGGATG
>JAMZAV010018878.1:0-40754 GCA_024449915.1 Sweltsa coloradensis
TTCAATTGGGTTAGGCTATGAATTATTCCAATTTAGGGGTGTTGGGGGTGGAAATGGAATATCGCTTGCCTCTCGGCAGAATATTTTCCATATTATTATGTACCATCATGCCGAATTTCATGCTGATAACTCATTAGGTGCCTTCATTGTGAATGCTGGAAATCAAGGTATAATATAAACTATTAGGGATGGGGGTTAAAAAATGTGGTTTAGGAAATGACGTGAGAATAGGCCGATTGCGATTGGGTTAAAACTTAAAACGAGTTAAAACTAGGGCTGGGCTATGACATAACACACATAACAAAAACTTGTAGAAATACAGCCAAACCTTACACACTCAAAAGAAATGAGATCTAAAAAAAGGGCCAAGCTCATCTACCCTTCCACATAAACGTACAGTGTCCCATAACAGCATCCTCGAAAAGCTTGGCAAAATAGAATTTGCGATTATTAATTTAACGTAATAGTTTATCCAAGTTCTTTTTTTCTAATTAATTTAAACGTAATAACATGCAAATTCTATTTTGCCAAGCTTTTCGAGGATGCTGTTATGGGACACTGTACGTTTATGTGGAAGGGTAGATGAGCTTGGCCCTTTTTTTAGATCTCATTTCTTTTGAGTGTGTAAGGTTTGGCTGTATTTCTACAAGTTTTTGTTATGTGTGTGATCTCATTACTTTTTCAAGTTCCATTACAAAATTATTTGCTAAAATATAATATTTTTATCAAAGTTGATTTAAATTCTATGGTATTAGCAGTAACAATATAGGATGTAAAATATCTAGACCCGGATTCATGTACATCCTGGGTATAGGTGGTATAACCATGGTATAACGACGGTATAAGGACTGGACCCCAATTCTTGAGTTCGTGGGAGATGACTTGAAAACGCAATTTGAAAACGAAGTCGTTTTCGTTTTCGAAGGAATTGGTATTCTTGAACGGTATCGTGGAAAACGTCATGGGTTGTGAGTTGAAAGCATTGATATTAAACCCCTAGGATGTCTATGGTTGAAAGAGTATCACGAAATCCAAACACTTTAAAAAGATTTGCGTATAGCAAAGAGCTCGAAAAAGTTCTATATTTATTCTAGATGGCAGTGCCTTCATAAACGCCGGCCAATCGAAAGACAAGTTGTATGAAATGATTTGATTGTTGCAATTATGTAAACAAACAGTTGAGCAAGTTCATAATGTTGTGCTGGCATAGGGTTGGCTAGGCTTGTCAAACATGTAATGTAAGTATGAATTTTACTAGTCCTATAGCCAAATGGAACTTTAGACCTACACTTTTGCATTATAAATAATTTTCCACATCTGGGCCTAGGCCAGGGACGGTTTCTGATTTGTTTTATGAGAGTATAATGACATCTTTTCTCGTTCCACACAAAGAAGAAAAATTTTAAATGTCCGCTATTTGTTTACGTATCGCACTTTCCCGCCTAACTCTGCTTATACCGTCAACAAGTGTCAAGTAACTATGGTTACTTGTTGATTGTATGCCAAGTGTTTAAGGCTTATTTTAAAACCTTTATTTGGAAGCCTTCCAACAAACTTTTTCAACTTTTTTTTTCAAAAGAGACTATCATTCTATAACCTTAATGTCCATGTAAAATATGAACATTGTAGTCCCACCCGTCTGGTCAGAATCGCGGGCCGACGTATTAGATGTGAGCAGTAGTAGGCAGTAGTAGGCAGTAGTAGGCAGTAGCTAACATCCTTAAAGTGATTTTGAGCATGTTTCAAGCCATTTTTTCACCAAGAAGGAATAATCGTACCCCAATAAAATTTGGCATGTGTTGTCAGGTACCTAAATCCCCTCGATTGTGATAGTTTTCAAGTTCACATCACGTTACATGACGGCTGGGTAACACCTCGAAATCACCCCAACTCTGCTTGGTGTATAAGGTGCTTGAGTGTTTAGCGCACCGCGGCTTGGCTGCGGCGCCCTAACGGGCACCTAGATCATTCAATTATCGATATCACACGAAAAATTTCGATATGATATCGATATATCAAAATGTAATTGTTTGTAAAAAAAATCAAAAACAATTTTTCCAAATTTTTTTAATCGAATGGCGTGACACCCATAATATTTATTAATGGTTTAATTTAAATGGTTTAAATAATGGTTGGTTTGGAAAGGCCAAAAGTCATTAGTCAGAGGTACATCTAAGTGTGTCCAAGTTTCATAGTTCTAAGATGTACTTTTTCTCTGTAGGCTCTTATTCCTCTCTTCAGAATCCACATCCAGCCACCACCCACCCAGCCCAGCCAGAATTTTTTAGACCAAGTTGAGGCCTTTTTTAACACCAATGGGTTATCGGATCAAGCTGGGGCTGATATTTTTTTTTTTGAAGTTCATGGACCACATTATCGGGTCAAATACCGAGTGCAAGATTGTAAATATTTCGGGACGAGTTGCTTAGTGAGGCTGAAAACCCCCCAACTCGGAGCGGGTAGGAGTAAACAGGGTCGAGTTAGTCATCGCCTTCAATCAGTCGGCTGCGCTTGGCTGCGGGCAAACGAACCTTCTCGCCCTAGATACTAATGATTAAATTTAGACAATTAAAAAAAACGTTCAGTTATAATATATAGTAGGATGACATCGGGTACACGGGTAGCCAGGTACCAGGTTCTAGAAATTACCCGGAGCTGATTTAAGATCCGGGTATATTCTCCCCCCCCGGCGTTTTAGGCTTAATTCACCAGTTTAAATACGCGCTACGTAGTTGCGGTCTTTCCGCGCAGAGTGACGCCTGCCTAAAGAGTAATGAGGCAGTCGACGACAGAGACGTTGTCAAGCTATCACGTGGCTTCCGTCCGTCTCAGCGAATCGATGCCCATGCACGAACGTGAGTGCAAGAGAGAAAGTGCGGCAATATAATTTGGCCCAACGGCCTCTGCGCGGTGCGAGATGCACGTACAATCCAAACAACTCACACTCAAGTTTGCTGTCAAAGTTGGTGGTTGCAAATGGTCTAGTTTTTCTTCATATTTCATTTCAATTAAATATTTCGAATTTTAGAAATTAACTTAGGGAGATATCATTACGTATATCAGGAGGATAGCACCCTAATGCTGTTTGGACAACATGAAAATTTTTCGTTCCTTTATGGGGCATGGACTATTCAAATGAAAGGTCTGATGAGTACGATTAAAAATATTATAATTTTATGCATTATGTTAGATGCATTTTGGGTCAATTTGTCAAAACACTCGAAAAAACCCGCTGGGGAAGACGCATGCGTAATCTGAAAATTATGGTCACACCGTTTGATGTTCTTGTTTAGATTTAGTTTGAATGTAATATAAATAGCATAGTTTTTATGTATTTCGATCAAAAAACTATGTATGTTTAATTTAAATTGTTTAAAAGTTTCCGAAAATTTTGTTATTATTTATGCAATACAGGAATAAATTCGCATGTATACGACTTTTTTTGTTGAAATATGCCATATAATGTTCTGTATAATCGGATAAATTATAATTAATAAACTGAATCATTTGTTCTTTAAAGAGGCAATCGGTATTGAAGCAAGATAAACATATTAAGCTGGCTACCATGCAAATTAATAAGGTACAATTGCCTGTACAAATCCGTGCAATACAAATTAGAATTTACAAAATCTACAAAAGGTAATAGTTTCTATTAATGTTGAATATGTTATAAGTGAGATGCATATTTTTGATCATCAATAAATTTCAATTAATTGATGCATATAATAGGATGGGCGAACGTTCGAAATTCGACAACCGAACTCGAACTTAAAAAAGTTCGAGTTCAAGTTCGAATTGATGAAAAACGGGTTCGAGTTCGTAATATTCAGGTTTCGTTCTTTGCCTTCGAACTTCCCGCGCAAAATGCCAAGTTCCCTTTTCGCTGCTATGCGCATCGCTGCTGCGCGTGATGATGCTAAAGAGAGCAATGCTGACAACTACAAAACTACTAAAGTTCATAATAAAAGACGAGTTTCTGCAACGAGTAAAGGGGAGATTGGGGTAATAAGGAATTGGGTAATTGGGAACAAGCCCTATTAATAAGAATCTGAAGATGGTAAATTTTATGAAAAATTGTTTGGTAAGGAACATACCTTCCCGTCTTGATAATGTAGATCAATTCTTACTGAAACAATAACTTGATTGTTGTTGTTAGGACTCTTGTAAGGTACCTGCCCAAAAAAGTGTAAAAATGTTTCTAACATGTTTAAAAATCAAAATTTTCCTTTCTTATAATGAATTAATTGTGAGTAAGACTGTATGCTATTGTACTGCTACATAGAGAGTGCCTTATTTTTGATTTTTGTAATTTTTATCTCTTTCCTCTCTGAAAAGTAGGGGGTAATTCCTATTGCCCAAAAAACTGAACTTTTGGGGTAAAAGGGAAACACCCATGAGGGTAAATTAGGAATACTAGGGAAAATAGGAATGAGCATATAGTGTAATGCTATATCATAGGGGTAAATGGGAACAAACATGTATCGTCCATCAGAGTAGGGTAATAAGAATCAACAATCATCAACCACTGGAAATTGAAGTAAAATTCCTAGAGCGTAGAAGGTAAATATCTTTTTTTGGGGGCCCCCCCCCCCCTTTTTTTTTTGGGTGGGGGGGGCCCTTGAGGGATGACTGTGATATCATTCAAGAGGCACATCTTTTCCTAGGCCCAATTAAGCTCATTGGTCACTAATTTAATAAGAACCAGATTCCAAAAATAATTTCAACATTTGCGGAAAGTTTAAAAACACAACAAGTAGGCCCCCTGATGAAAAATCTGGGTTAATAAATTAAATGTGAGGGAAGTGTTATATTGCCCCACACTTAAAAAATGTATATTTTTCCTATTAATAACAGTAATTCAGCATAACAATTTCTATATTTGTAATGTTTTCATGATACAAATACTTTTTTTAAATATTAACATCATTGCTATGAGAAGCTTTGTGTAGTTTTAAGACAAAAAATTACATTAAATAAAAGATGACTGATAGATTGTGTGTCATGTTTGTTAGTGTCGATTGTGTAAAAAATAATACTACAATTTGGCATCTGTTCTAACTTTGTCAATAAGCAAGATATCAAGAGGAATTCTTTTGCTACTTAACTATACTACAAATACCTATATTCCTATTTAGCCCCATGTATTTTTAATGCACTACCTGCTTCTTATAATGCTGTTCCTATTGCCCCCCCCAAAATGTGGGGGTAATAAGAAACAAGATGCGCGTGTTGTAGAAAAAAATCATGGCATCTAAAATAACAAATGAATGCAAAATATTAATTTTATTAAGAAAGCCAAATGGTTCAATGTATCTGATACACTAAAACATTTATAAAATGTTTTTCTATTATATGTAAATTGAGATATAGGTCAACTTACACAAATTTGGTTCCTAATTTACCCCAATCTCCCCTACTCGATTTTCGTTTTCGCTGTTGGCAGTTCTGTGTCTACTCTACATTAACAACACTAGCGCTCACTCTCATTTAGGCCACTTTTGCTGACATATTTTACGTTCTCGCATTAGCAAATCGCAAAATGTTCACCTCTCATCATTGTGGAATCAAGTCGTGCGCTTCTGCTAATTTTACTAATGTGTTTGTTTTCTCTCGCGTGTTGAGTCTGAAGAAGATGCGATGATTCAGGAGATAGATAGTGATGCTAATTCCTAAAAGTTCCCCCCCACCCCCGATTTGGAATTATAAAATGTCTCTGCAGCCTAGCTATACACAATGTTGGACAAGAAGTAAGGCCTAGGTAAAAGCCTAGGTACGACAATCCATCCCGACATTTTGCAACCTTTAATAAAGATCAATAAACGGAAAAAAAAAAAAAAATACTAGGCCTAGACCTGGGTCCAGTTCTAGGCCTACTCAGCCATCTATAACTTCTTTGGGGCGTTGCCCTAGGGCTCAGGCCTAGGGCTAGTTTTAAGATTTTCCCTTAGCAGTAGGCCTAGCTAGGTAGCCTGCCTAGCTACAACAATCCATCCCAAGCATTTGCATACTTAATAAGATCAATAAATGTAGAAAAGCATAATAGCCCTAGGACCTGGGTCCAGTTATTAGGCCTCTACTCAGTCATCTATAACTTCCTTGGTTACACTCATTAAGTAATTATGTGATTATCATCTTGATACCTATTTTAATATTTGATTTGCCTTTAAGTCCTACATGCTAGGCCCTAGGGCCTCCGGCCTAGGCCTAGCTTTGAAGTTTCGATTGACAGATCTAGGGGCACATAAGATACATAGGGGCCTAGGCCTAGCAAATTCAATGTCAACAATTTGTAGCAATAACAAATCTTTGGATTATGGATGTCAATAATTGTTTTCAGTTATATTTGACTAAGTCGAGTTCGAGTTCAAGTTCGGTCGGGTTCGAATTTTGTGAAGTTCGAAGTTCCGAATCTTAAAATTATGAAAGTTTGAGTTCGAGTGTTCGAAAAATGTAAAGTAAAAAATAGTGGGTTCGCAAACCCTAGCATATAATAATACATATAACTCAAAGGACCAGTATATTATATACTTCTCTTGGCATTATTTTGGTGTAATTCGTAGCAACATTCTAAAATGCTCATAAGCAGGTTAACAAAATTTTACTGACAACATCTTTAGTAACCGCGCTTGTCAAATAAATGATGTTATTATATTATATTACCAATTTTCTTGCCTAGCTGTTTAATTGGCCATAAAAACATTAGTAGTCCGTTTGTATCGAATTATCATTTTAACTCGGGCAACTAGATTAACGCCCACTGCGGACCCGCATCAGAACTGATAATAATCACCTCACAAAAAAAGGAATAAGATGTGGGTTTGTTTATTATTTAACAGTCTCATACTCAGTAAAAAACTGATTTGACAATAATATTGTTGTTGGTGTGATTACGCACAGTAGGCAGATATCTAAGGAGAAATAGTAGGCGACGCGACAGTAGACACAGATTGCTGTATTGATAGTTAGCTTCGTTCATCATCAAAATTATCAAATGTGCACATATTTATATAATTTTATCTATATATTTTTGCATAAACAGGTTTTTTATTTCGTTAAATATATTTTCCCGCGTTGGCTTTATTATGGGGACACCTGTAGGTTTCTCAACAGAACCCAGTTAGGGTTATTCGGTTTACAAGTGAAATCACCAGAAGACCAGGCAATAAGCCAGTATGCAGGTACATTAACTTGTTATTAAAAAGTGTGGCATTAATGCTTACCGACCACTGGTATTTATCATTACAAGACTTTGTAAACGACAAGTTTAATAAAGATAGGGTTGACATCTTAGTTGATCACATAGTATTTAAACTTTATACAATATTTTAATGCTAGTACATGATTTACATAATTTCTCCTGTCTTTAATCTATACGCAATGCTAATATGCAGCATTTTAAACTATTTTAAAAATAAAAATAAATTCCATGTTTTATATCAAAATACCATCAAACTTGAAATCCCAATCGGTGGGGACCCACCAACATATTGAAAGTAAACAAGCCACATCTAAAGCATATGAAGCTATAGTGATTATTATTATACAATTTGTTCTTAGTTACACCAACCAAAGTGGATCAATTCGGTCATAAATGGCATTCAATTTAACGCTGCTAGATTGAAAATATAGATTTGTTTGTCATCGTTTGTACAAACCCTACAAAGTAACAATAATTAATTTAATTAGACCACAAAGTCGATAGGGTACAACGCAAAATGTCAATGTTTGGTCATTTACAAGCAAAATTAGTAATTATATGTCTTACGGCTTAATCCGGTTGAAATTAAGTACTTCGGTATGGGTATACCCACCAAAGTTAAGGCAGCTTACAAGCTTAAATATCAACTCAATGTATGAAAGTATCTAAATTACCTTTAGGACCTTCCGCCTGCGTACGGGGAGTTTACGAAGACGCTTACCGATCGAAAATTAATATTTGTCACTTTACAGGGGTACTGTTGGTTTCGCCTATGGTGAGTTACACCCCTAAAACCATGACTGTACACAAGTGAAATCAAAAGTTATACAGCAACGTACCTAAAACCACCCTCAGACCTTTCTGGTCCAGTTGTAGGGAAGTTTAGGAAATTTCATTTATGATATTTATAATCGGACAGATATGTATTTTACGGTGGGTACTTCAGGTCATCCCTGGTGGGTCACCCATCCTAAACCAATTTTATTTACAAGCATAAACTTACACAAATATTTAAAGTACATAAAAACCACCCTCCATACCTTCAGACCCTGCGTCAGGGGCCGAGGGGAAGAACCCTTGCAACCGAAATGTAATTATTTTTATTTTTAAAGTAAGTATTCTGGTTCAACCCCTGCCGGTACCACCCACCAAAAAAACCGGGAGAATAACAAGCAGAAATCAAAAGTCGATATATAGAAGTACCTCTAAACCACCTCGACCTTCGGCATAGCGTGTGTGCAGGTTTAGCAAAGTCCATTTACGATAGAAATTGAAAATCTTTATTTTTCGGTAGGTACTTGGTCCATCTTAGTAGGGACACACCCAAACCATGATATTTGCAAACTAAACTCAAATTAAATATATTAAGAGGCGTCCAAACCACCCTAGACTTCGCTCTGCGTAGGGGGGGAGGATTGTGTGAGGCCCCATTACCACCGAAATTTTTTATTTTTTATTTTTACAGTGGGTTTTTGGTCACCCCTGGTGGGTACACCCACCAAAACGGATGGCTAACAAGCGGAAATCGAAAGTCCACATATATAAAAGTACCTAAAAAACCCCCCTTAGACCTTCGCCCTGCGTTAGGGGGCGTGGTTTGTGAAGGCCCCAATACCACACCGAAAATAATTATTTTTAATATTTACAGATGGTACTTTTGGTCACCCGCTGGTGGGTACAACCACAAAACCGTGATGGATACAAGCGGAAATCGAAAGTCACTATAAGAAAGACCTAAAACCACCCCTTAGACCTTCCGCTCTGCATAGGGGGAGTGGTTTGTGAGTTGCACCATACCACCGAAAAATGATTATTTTTTAATTTTTACAGTGGGTCACTTTGGTCACCCCTGGTGGGCTACACCCACCAAAAACCGTGATGGCTAACAAGCGGAAATCGAAAGGCAATATATAAAAGTACCCTAAAAAACCCCCTTAGACCCTTCCGCCCTGCGTAGGGGGTGGTTTGTGAAGGCCCCATACACCGAAAAATAATTTATTTTTTAATATTTACAGTGGTACTTTGGTCACCCTGGTGGGTACATCCCACCAAAAACCGTGTGGATTACAAGCGGAAATCGAAAGTAAATATAAGAAAGTACCTAAAACCACCCTTAGACCTTCCGCTCTGCATAGGGGGAGGTTTGTGAGTCGCCCCATTACCACCGAAAATGAGTATTTTGATTTTTGACAGTGGGTACTTTGGTCACCCTGGTGGTACCACCCACCAAAACCTGATGGCTAACAAGCGGAAATCGAATAGTCAATATATGATAAAAGACCAAAAACCACCCTCAGGACCTTCAGCCGGGGGGGGGGAGGTATACCTACAGTCGGCTCAAAGTCTATATAGACATATAAAACCCAATAACAATGAGGGCTAATTATTTTTATTATATTTTTTATTTATTTATAATTTTTATTTGTTAACAAAATTGTTGTGTTTAAATTAGGGTTGCAGCGAATAATCGAAATATCATATCGATTATGACTCAGCTAAATATATATGATAATCGATTCAAAGTATTTTGATAGATATGATATGATTATCGATTTAAATAGTGACATCGATGTTTTCGCGGGTTACCATGCTTAAAAATGCCGCGCTGTCGTATCCAACGCGCCGGATGGTTGTCGAGGAGCCAATCGCTGCTCAAGTATCATGCCACGGCCACCGCCGCCAGTGCGCATGCGCTCGCAGCGCGAGACAATGGCGATACGAAAACAATCGCCCGGCCCGATTGCGAGTATTAGTATGGCTCGCGTGTTGTGCGGAACTTCTCTAGCGTCAGTCTGACCAATTATATTGAAGTCGTGATGTTCTTCCGTCCCAAACCCAAAGAAGATATTGCCATTACTTCTGCACGCCTGTCCTAACAAGATGAGTCAAGTTTGTGGCAGTTTGTTTTATTATTCAAAGGAACGACGACGAGGAGGTGGAGGAAGATAAGGCTGTGAGCTCGAATGCGATGAGATCTCGCACTATCTTCGCTCGCTAGATGCTCGCCGTACTGTTGGAACACGGAACACGTGGCACCGATTGCAAGTCAAGGACGTATTAAAATATAGGCTGTGTATGAAAATTCACCCTCAATTTATTCAAAACATTCTAATCTTAATGATCTCTTGTTTAGTGTTACAATTTTGCGTTTTTCTGCTCCTAGGCTCAATTTGGAATTTGATATGATAATCGATTTGGGTCTATGATAGCGATATATTTCGATAGGATAACGATACGATGCCTGCCGAAATTATCGATCCACGATTTTCACATCGAACGGCAACCCTATTAAATGCATTGTTGTTGTAATGCTAAATATTTCAAATATGTACTTAAATGTAGTTATTGTAGTTTCTCGCATCTATGTAATGATTTATTTAGTTGTCCTCCTTTTGTAATCAGTTTTTATAACCTGGAATAGGATAGACGTTAAATACAATAAGAAATAGCACAAATCAAGAATTTCAATGCCTAATCCCGGCTTCGATACATTGCAAGTACCGGTACGGTATTGAAAATTTTGATCGAAAAAAATAATAATGGTAATTGATTTAAGGTAACAGTAATTAATAAATGTAAAATTGGGTTGATCTTTACAGTGTGTGTAAAGTAATTTATATTGATCAAGTCGTTGGTCTTGAAGAAGCACCAGCATGTTTGTACCTATGTAGTACACTAGGTCTCACTACAGTAGTTAACCTAGTACTCCTTGCCCCAGTACCCATTTTAAGCATTTTTATTAAAATGAACACCTAATTTCACCGTCCCTGCTAAGTTATCGCCAGGGGTCTACCTCTACTATACGTACCTTAGGCTACTTTTCTATTTTATTGTTACTCACAGTGTTATTTATTTATTTCAGGAATAGGTGGAGCCTATGATCGTTGAGCCGACTCTACAAATGAAGTTAAAACTAAAAGTGAACATAAGTGAACACAAGTGAACATAGTGAACACAAGTGAACATAGTGAACAAAAGTGAACATGTGTCACAGCTCGCAAGTTATTCTTCAACTTGAGTGAAAAATCGTCTTGAACGTCGTCACATTCAGCCACCAACGCACGCGTCGCACAATAATTGGTGTAATTGTTTGTAAGTCAGTTCATGGAACAATGAATTACTCCTAAACCCTTATCCCTCCTCTCAAGAGGTTTGTCCTGCATGTTTGGTACGGTGCTTGACTGCATACTCGACTATATCATTCTTTAATCTTAGCGTTTGGTGTAGAGAAATAATAGTCTGTTGACAAGTGAGGTACAAAGTATAGACTGCCAGAGTGCAAATTCACTTGTCAAATCATCGCTTTTTATCTCAACTCAACAAAACAGACTTGTTTCATGTTTCTGGCAGTCTCTAAAGTGACAACACAGTTGTTGGCCAATGGGTGATGATATCGTCGAGTTGGCAGTCATGAAGAAGCACCAGCATGTTCGTACCTACATAGTGCACTAGCTCACACCACAGTTTACCTGCAACATTTTATGTATTGCATTGGTCTACGGTTAACCAATTGAAAATAATAATATTGCTCGTATACCCAAGACCAACAACACATTGTGTTGTGGTCGTTTAAACCGGGTGCTCTAGTTCCCCAATCGTCCATCCACTGTTGACAAGATCTGTCACATGATCTTGTATTGTTTGCCAGTACCGGTAAGCTAGAATGTGGCAGCAAAGAGCCAACTGTGATGTGAACCCTAGTGTCCCCTGGTAGTGGATGTGGTGTTTGTCAGTTTGGTACATGATACTTAATCACAGCTGCTCTTGGAGATTTTCCTTACCCCGAGTAAAACAACATGGAAACAGCAAGGACAGAGAATGCAAGATTTAATTGTCAAGTGAATGAAGCTGGTTAGTAGTTGGGCCTACACATACTAGTTTGCGTAGGTAAAATGTCTTTTACCGAGTACCGGTAATAGGCAGGATTGGTTACAAGTTTCAACAGAGTTTGACTCAATCAGGGCTTTGACTACCGACTACGGTCTACCGGTACCGCACTATGATAGTAAAACATTCAAACACCCGAGCCTTTTGGACGATTCAAGATTTTCTTGAAAATATAAAGCATTTTTAGGAAAAGGTTTTTCTCTCGTTATTTACAATGAACCGTACCATAGAGATAAAAATAGTAAGGTAAAATGATTCTTCAAAGCGCATGATAGGCCTACAAAAATAAAGTTTTTTTAAATTTTTTACTGGTTTTAGGTCTTGGGCCTAGACTTAAAAAATAGTCTTATAGGTTAAGAGAGCTTAGGCCTACTGTATTTATTTACCTGGTATATGCAAAAATTGGCCTCTGGTATATTAACATAGGAAGTTAAATAGGTGGGATGCAGCCATTATGTGGAGCAATTTGTCAATCAATAGGCTACACCAGAGTTGCCACTTTCAAGGATTTCATCCTTTTCTCAGGATTTTAAGAGTGTCTCAAAGATAACAGGATTTTGGGCAAAATCTTTGGATTTTCTACTGTCTTTAAAAAATACATTAAATTAATACATTTTTTAAATTCAGACAAAAAAAGCAATGTAGGCCCTAGACCATAAAAAAAATCAGGTACAACTAGTAAAAATAAACACAAGTGACTGCATAGGCCCAACATTTACCGCAAGTGGTAGTTATAATGAGTAGGCTTAAAAGTAAAACGTTAAAATATATTGGAAGAAAATTCTGATTCTTATGCATTTGTCTGCACGTAATTTTGACTAGATTCTCGAAAATCAGGCTGGCATAACATATTTTGGTATGAAACTGGAAAATTTGTAACATTCCTTCGCGGTTATAATACGCTAATGCTGAATAACTGTTTTCAAGGATTTCTCAGGATTTTTTAAGTATCTTTCAAGGATAAAAAAATTGACTTGGTGGCAACCCTGGGCTACACTGCAGTGGTTCCCAACCTTTTTCAACACCCCATTGCCATTGCCAGTGTTGTCAAGTACTACTAGTAGCGCACTAGCCTAGGCCTGCTTCTCCCAACAGTTACCTTTTTAGTAGCGAGGACGGTAGTGCACTACTTTTGGAAATGTAGTAAAGTAGGCAGCAAGCTAATAAGCAAGCCATATTTCCTATTAAAATATCGATCTTTGGTTGGTTATCGTTCATTCGTCGATTGCGTCGGGGCCTGCAGGGTTGGCTTGGTCGCTTTGATTTAAAGTCCCCCACTGAAAATCAGTTGTATAACTGAGTGGGTAGACTCTAAATAAAATGTATTTATTTATTTATTTTAAGCTACCTACTATAAAGTATAAACACAAACTGGTAACTGTAGCATAAAATCGATAATAAAAGTAAACCTAGGCCTACTGTTGCAAAAATCAATCATTCTTTAGTCACTCATAACCATCCCAATCAACAACTTGCATGGGTTTTCACTTTTCTCTTACTCATGTCATCACAAAGGCGTACATATTTTTCATTTAATTTTGTTGCTCTCTGTAACAGAAAAGTTTGAGAATCACTCTCCTTTCTTTTTTATTTAATGGCTAGTGTAGGTTTGGTTTATTTGGATCAAGGACGCGTCAACCGTTGGGTCATAATGCACCACTCTAGTCTAGGGGATATAGGTAGGAGGGGCCCATGCTGGACTGCGATTCTACCGTATTGTTCCGAATATAGCGCGATGTTTTTTTCCGAAAATACAATCTCAAAAACAGCACTCACGTTATTTCCGCGCGCTTGCATTTGAAATAGCGCCTGAACATAGGCCACGCCTCTATACAACTCCCGCGCATAGTCTGCTGCGCTTCGCCCCGCCCACCCACTCGAAGCCACTGAACTCGGCCGAACCTTGGGCGAAACTGTGAACTGTCTGCTAGTCGTCAGAATCCTTGGCCGTGATCACATCGTGACCTAGCTTGACCTACGTAGATTTTGTTCGTCGGGGTTGTCTATCTACGTTGCTAGAGTCTACGTAACGTAATAATGAGTGATGAAGGAGAAGATGAAATGGCTCAAGATGAACAAATGAAGACTGCTGATCGCGTGGAAAAGAAAGGTTCCTCTGCCTTACAAATCAGCAAGGGATTGCGAAGGAGCTAGGCCTAGGCCTACGACCATAGATACTAGGGCCTAGTATAACCCCCCCCCCCCCCACGACGTAAACATTGAAGACCAGGAATCAGACTGGTGAACTGTGGTTGACATGTGAGCTTGTGCTTGGCCCTACCCTGTTAAAAAACCATAGGCCTAGGCCCCTAACATTGTTCAAAATGTTTGTTGTAAGTGTTTCATGTACATTTTAATTTTCTTTGATTTTTTTCTTTTTTCTTGAAATGATTCTGAAAAATTGGGGGTCGTGTTATATTCGAGGTCGTGCTTTATTCGGAACAATACGGTATAACTCTGACGGAGTTGGACCCGGGCGTTTCCAACGGTAATCGTCTCTGTTGTAAGTGATCGACCCAGTTGAGGTCGATATCGTTGCGATATAATCCGTGACAACAGAGTCCGACTCGGTTATATTTGTATAAAATGGTGGATGATAAGCCTTGGCCTACACGTAAACACAACCAGATAATTAACTTTCTCAAACGAATAACAATAGTTTGCTCAAAGAAAACCTACCTCTAGTAAGGGCCTACCCCTGAGAGTCCCAAACGTTCCCTTTTTTCATAAAATTATACCATTTAAATCCAATTTCTCCCCGATTGGAAATAATACACACATCTATGTCATTTCGAATATTTGACAGCTGACTGTGAATCATTTGTTCACATTTGACCGTCCACTGCCATGTAAATCATACCTTTCGACCTCGACGGAGTCGGTCCCGTGACAGAGTTGAACCCGTGAAGTTACTGAATAGGGGCCCTGGTCAGAACCAGCCACGGGTAAGGGGAGGAAGGGGGGTTTCTTACGTCGCGGTCGTCGTCGTCTTTGTCATCGTTCGTGGTGTAATTGTCTTCATCGTCGTCAAGGGAAGGGGGCAAGGTCCCCGACGACAATTGCTAGAGCTCGCCTCTAGATTCGAAGAGTAATATATACCACCCTTCTTACTAGCTGATGTTTGCAAGGTGGACTTTTTCTCTTGAATCGCCTTTTATGATTAGCAGAGCCATGTTCTGGGCCAAATTCTTCCCCGGGCCCAGACGGGGGGGGGGGGGGGGGCTAGCGTAGGCATATGAAAAGTTTTTTTTTAAATTGAAAGGCCCGACCACAAAAGGGAAATAAACTTCATCTGTTTCGCGCTTATCATCAAATATTGTAAAGCACGCACCTCCAGGGGTGGAAAATTACCGCTCGCCCGGGCGAGTATAAATTTCATGCTAGCCCCTTAATCATCAATTAAATTAAATTGTAATTATTTGGACATAGGCCTACACTGTTCTTAGCTTAGGCCTTGAAACATTTATGCCGACAAATTATATTAAAATAAAATAAAACACATTGAGAAATAATTAATGTAGGTACAAATTATAGGTGAGGAGGGTAAGAACAAAACACCAAAACGTCCAAACATTTAGTTTAAGACAGCAATGCACTAAACCTTACATTAGGACAAAAAAATAGGCCTATTCTATATTGGAGGAGTAGGTACTCTTGACATTAGAATATGTAGGCTACATGCCATGAAACAAACTTTCCAAGTTTTTTTTATTACAATTGGATTCTTGGCATAGGTATTCTCCCAATCGATGAAATGATGGTTTTCATACACATGTTCTGCTATTTTGGAATCATGTACTTTACGCTGTAACGTAATTATATGAGGGTGTCGGAGCCAAAGTGGACTAAACCACAGGACAACGGTTTGGAGGTTGAATGGCAAACTGTTCATAATTTTGAAATTTTGAAAACTCTTTAAAAGGGGCTTGTGTGTTCAAAAAGCTTGTCTAGTGATTATTTCCTGGTTCAAGGTTAGACTAAGTTTCTAGGCTGTTTGTTAGAGTTGCCAGAAGTGGACTAAACCACAAAAAATGTTTTTAATGGGGGGACAAACCCATTAGACTTCATGTTGTTCTTTCACATGAAATACGAAAATGTCAAAATGGACAAACCTTTGTTGTTGGTTTTTATGCAACAATAATGCTCTTAAAAAAAAAAAAAAAAAAAAATACATTAGTTGCCGCCGTTATAGCTTTAGTCGTAAAGAATTTGAAATAGCTATTAGTCTGCTTGTAATGGAACGACATGCATGTATCACTGAAGAACCTATCTTGTTTAATTGAAGAGTTGTGGCTTAAACCTACTTTTATATCTAATGCAATTCAAGAGTACAAGGCTTAGGCTAGGCAGCAGCATAGTCCACTTTGTCCATAAGTCAATGAAGTTGGTCCAGTGAGGGGACCATCAACATTAGTGCAAAATTCAAAGTGGAGCTACATTATATATATAAAAAGGAATATAAATAAATCTTTCTTTGCTAGTTTATAACGCTTACTATTATTAATCTGAGAATCTCTTTTGTACATGGCTCAATATTAATTGAAGTTGTAGGCTATGTATTAACTAACTACCAATCAAGGTTTAACTTTACCTCAATTTTTCTCAAAACTTACATAAGTTAGGTTGTCCATTAGCTCCAACCCCTCACATAGCCCTAATAGGCCCACTATTTATTACCAACAGTGAGGTGGACCTATATGATTAGTACGTCCTAGTAGTTGATTCTTGAGGGCTCTTGCTCCAATGCAAAAGGCAAAAGTTTTTTTTTACTTTCGATTTTGACAAAGTCCATCAGCTATTGCCTTGGTAATGTAACGGTAAATTGTGGGAGCCGTCATAGCACGAGGTAAATGCAAGGTGTGGAGGGAAATCCACTTGTCCACTCTTGACATCGCTGGGTGCTGGCTAGTGGCATTGAAGGCCTTTTAAAACAAATCCGAGATTGCACATAGAGGTTCGGGTTTCTTGTAGTGTATATGTAAAAGCTGTGAGTCTTGATTTAGTTATGACGCCGGCTGTGCACGAGATTACTAAACAAAGTGGCCTTGGTAGACGTAGCGGGTTACTGTAGAGCCAACTCTGTGCAGCAAACGTGTTTCAATGTTGTTGTCTCTGGAGCACCCGTAGCCTTGTATTTTCCGACCGTATTGGAGGGATACTAAAATCACTGCAACAGGGTTAGGCCTACATGGAGCATTTTATTGAAAGTAAATACTAGGCATGTTCAAACTGTAGGCCTAACAATATTTCTCACTCTTCTCTTCCCTTTTTCTCTCCGCCATGGATTGTCGTTCTCAACATACACATCTGTTACTTTTTCACCAGTGTCACCTCTTGGTTTATAAAGCATTTGCAGAAAGATCTTTTCTTGGGTGAATGTGTGGCTTGATTCAAGTGGGTCTAATTTTCTTATTCAGTAACATGAAAAGATGTCTAGGCCCTAATGTTTGGCTAGGTATTTTTATTTTTGTAATCATCATAAACTTCGTGAGTGGACAGAAAACGCAGCTCCTTGCGTTTCAACACCTACACATAAACAGCATTTCACATGCGGTTGTAGGGCCACACGTAGGCCTACAACATAGGTATTTCTCAAATAGAAATCCAAGTCTTTCAAGCCCGCTACATGCGTATGATATGCATAGATGGTTGTCCGCACGTGGAATAAACCCCACAATAAAATTGAAATTTGCCTATTTGGAGGTTTCGGGACTTTTTATCTATGATTACTGGATTCAAGTACTAGATATACAAATTCAAGTGCGAATTTAAATTTAAACAAAGTTCGATGGTCAAGGACACTGTAGTCTACTATATTGTGGATTAACCCGCCAATTTAAGACCTTGTCTTAAAATTATACAAGTTAAAATTTCCAAGTTTCTAGATCAAAAGGTTCTTCTGCACTCAAGCCAATAAGTTTGCCATGTTGAATCCTATTTAACTAATTTTCAAGCCGTAGCTTCCGGTCTAAGTACAACTCATCGGCTTTGTCAAAATCTTCCGTATAAAATTTCTAGGGCCGATTTTCCCCTGATCCCGTTGATGGTAATAAATTAATTACTTAAGATGTTTGTTTGGTTAAAAAAAAAAACAAAACAGGTAAAATATTAAATCAACTTTTGTGCTATTCAAGTGTTAGTGGTCTCACGTTTTTATACAGTTTCGCATCGGAACTCTGCTTGCGGATCAGACGTTATTTTTTGTGTTTGGCTCAATCCGGGGTCTTACCCAACCCTGTTGTACTTATTGAGGACGGGGGATAACCAAAACGCTTCTTAGTGTCGGTGGTAATTGCCTTTCGTCTATGTGAATGTTGTTTAATACATCAGCATCACTCTGTTGAGTGTTGTAGAGTTTATTTTTGAATGCAGTTTTTTTTTAAATAAAACACAATTGTGTGTTTTTTTGCGTCTTACCGGTACGTACATTGTTCATTTCCCAACTTGATCAAACGCGATATTTATCAAGTCAGTGATGCGCCTTGCGCAGTCTCCGATGGGGTAGACCTGTTGACCTTGAAGTGTGCCGTGTTGACCTTGAAGTGTGCCGTGTTCTGTTGCCAACTACGCCGCTCCCCACCCGACCCCTTATACTTTGCACACACCGAGTCAACGTACAATTTTAAACGGCAACCGGACCTCCTAAAAAATATACATGTGACAAGGCCCAGTGTTCTTTCTCGCACAAACAAAAGCATTTTGTGCATAGCAAAACCTCGCGGACCGGATCAAAATAAAAGCTCGTCGACCTACCGGGGATAGAAGATGTATTGAAAACTTTGTATGGATAAAAAAAGACGAGACTAAAGCAAACATAATAATTAGTTGCACAACCTAACATTTCACGTTACCGGGGGTAATGCTACCATAACAGACGCTAGACTTATTTCCTACGTAACTTTTGCTTAGCTTTACGTACTTACGTAGGATGGTTCGGCCGTGTAGATGGCATCGCACGCGCGCCCCAATTTTATAGTCCCCGGGGCCGTTGAAGATCTACCTAATCATTAATTATTCTTGAATATATTGTTGGACAAAATGTTCCAGCGTGCTATTGGCTTCCAGTTTGTATTTAACAGGTAGTTACTGTATACAAGTTGCAGCCCAGTTGTAATCAAAACTTTAATACTATAGTGTCTGTTTATGTGATGGTTTAAAAATCTATGCATATTCCGAGTTTCTTTTTTTTTTTTTTTTTTTTTGGGTGGGTGGCTTTGTAGATTCCAAACCAAGTCATGACTGCAAATCACAGTCGAACACACGTCAACTAAAAACACGTTTCCTGTTCTTCAAGTTCGAATCTGGCTTTAGAAACCATTTTCTCGTTGCCATAATCCTAGTTTTATGGACGCTCGTGTTGGGCAAGTGGACCTGGTTTGTATGAATGGTCTCTTACAAGCAGCTCATAGATTATTTTATCATTGTACCATGTCCAACTTTTGCAATCAACAATGGTCTGTTGACTGTTTATTTGGCTACAACAGTACTAGGCTAGTAGGTAAACCTGGTTTATAGAATATAGATTTATAGACTGATGTTTATAGATAGTATTCGTAAAGGCTCTGAACATAGGTTTCAGTTTTTGGCAGTAAGTTTACAAAGTAAGACAGAAACTACTGTGTGCTCAAGTGTAGTTTTTTAGTAGGGCCTATAAATGTTTGCTAATAATTAGTGGCTCTTAAATCTTATTTGAATGTACCAAGTACAGTTTGTATAAAAATATCAACGTTTATCCTGGTTTTAGCAAGTTGTCAATCTTTCCAAGACTTGTGTGACTTGTGTAATAATATTTTAATACACACAAGTACGTAAACTAAAAGATTACTTTGCGAGCAATGAACAAGGATCACAAGAAATCAAATACACGTAAGTAACGACCTCGCTTAAAATCACTCGCTAAAATCTACATTGAGGGTGGACCCTGTACTACGATTATTTCACCATGTTTGACAAAAGACAAACCAATTTCCAAGATAAAGATTTTATTTTGTTAGATGTACGCATTCTTTTCAAAGCCGTGTTGTGCATTTTTAGTTTTTTACACACTGGATTTCGAAATATAACGTAAAATATGGTTTAAACAAAATAAAAAAAAAAATCTCCATAATGAATTCCAGCACAGGCATAACGTTAGTCATCTTTAGTTCGTTCAGATTTTAGTAGGCATAAGGCACTCTATATGCTGTGAGAACTAGAAACAGTATTTGCTGCTAGACCGAGCATAGGCATAGCCTAGTTATTCAATTACAGGACTTTTAGATTTATTGCAAGTTTAGTAGATTTTTGAACTTGAATTAGTATTTCACTCTGTAATATCAAGTTGAGCCCACACAATCTAGACACCTTGTTCTCTTTACTTGTATTTTTACAAATCAAAAATCTATCCCCATCATGTTGACTTGCGATACTTGAGCTTCACCTAGGGTCTAAAGTCACTCAAGTGAAAATAGTTTTCCATTGTCGACATGGATTCAGAAATAATAAAGTACTAGAGGATTTGGACAACTGCAAAACAATCAATGAGCCAAATATTATCGTACATTGTTACAGCCAAACATGCTTTTTAAAGACTTAAACTGGGGCTACCGTATACTATGCCAACCAATTATAATAAATGCTAATAATCTGTAAGCCTAATATTGTTGTAGCCATCGGTCAAACCATCTGTTTGTTTTATATACTTCGAGTTTTTGCCGTCTTAAAAAAAAACACAGGACCTATTGTTGTGGCCGACAGTTGTGATGTATACTTATACATTGCGACTCAGAAGAACCTGGCTCTCTTGAGGTGGTAGACCCCTTTGCAGTTACAGTTTTTTTAGTCGTGATTGTGCTCGAAACGGGCATTTATCGAAAAACTGATTTGCAACAATAATGTGGTTGGTAAAAACTATACAATGCAAGAAAAAATATTTAACTCTAATAATCAGTAGGCCCTACACTTTGATTTTAATAGCATTTAATTGGATTGAGCGTAGCGAGAGGATCTGCGAAGCAAAGATGCATTTTCACTACACTGGGAGAAAAAAATCGGAATGTTTTGTGTTTCGTTATTTTTTCTTTCTTTTGTTTTTGTCTGTTTGTTAACACGCGATCCGGCTAAACCGATACTCCGATTGCGAGAAATTTATGGAGTCTTCGAAATATTCTGAAACCTAGAACGGCCACGTTTTTTAGCACCATCGGTAAAATTATTTATTCATGAAAAATCACAATTTTACGGATATTTTTTTTTGTTTATTTTCTTAATGACTTACAACACAACTAACATGCTTTGTCCGATGCGATTGTAATGATTTTTTACACAGAACATTCAATTTCATAAAATTTACTATATCGTGTAAAAGTTGTGCGCAAGTCGAATAATTTGTTCTTATGAAAATTTCAATATAATCTGTTTTCTTTTTTAAAGTTACGAGTAATTGTTTAAATAAAAATTAAAGTTTAAGTTAATGTTAATTTTAGTTAATTAATTTAAAAAAAAATATCTTCAACTTAGTAATGATTATTTTCACAGTAACAACAGCAAATCGCATCAACACATGGCAGCTAAACTTGCACCCAATGCCGGCTCATCCAACAAACGCGGCGGGGGACTTTAAGCGTTTTCCTAGTTAATTAAATGTCAAATAAAAACGTATTTACCGTAATTATTTTCTTCTTTTTTCATGCAGGCTTATTAGTGATTGACAAAAAACACATAACATAAGTTTGGCAGGGACTCCCCTTACAACTTGAAAACAAGAGCAATTGAGATATTTTTCCAACCCTCAATTCTCTTTTGTGTGTTGTTTAAGGGGGCGGGGAGGGGGGGGATGAGGGAGGATACGAGGCAGATGGCCAGCTTATAAATAATTTTTTCAAACTTGATTAGCCCCAGGCTAGGAGATTTTCGCATTACTCTGCTTTCACAACAACCCAAACTAAACTCGATTAAAACTTGTATTTTCTTTTGACCTCGTGTGTTTGTTTGAGGGAATGCACAAAATCAATAATGTTAAAATAGGCAATTGCATGTTTCTGAAAAAAAAATCAAATTTTTTTTCTCATCATATTCCCCGTGCTTACGTCATAATCATCGCTATTCAATTTGGTGAATTATATAATTTGATACTTTGCCATCACAGAGACTAAAAATCTCCCACATAAAATTAGTTCCCGGTGGATAGACTCTGAAGTTTATTAATTTAACAATATAACTTCTAGGCTTCATTTATTTATTTAGAAAAGCCTTCTACATTGGTCACTCGTATGCACATCTCAAGGACATGCGAGCATTTCGTGCAAAATATAGTATTTGTATTTAATACAAATGCATTTATTTTGTAAATAATAAAATTGGCTGTTTACCTTTTTGAGACATTCAGTCGACTCTGATCACGCCCGTCACTCTGCTTTAAAACCTGACATCCTGCTATTATTATTATTGGTTCACCAAATTCAGCATTGCTGCCATTTTACATGGAGGTTTATAGACTAAATAAATTATAAGCATATAAAATTTCATTTTTTTAATTTTATCGTTGGTCATACCCTATAAAGTACACATCTTCAATTAGCCAGTTGCTGTTATTGAATTGGAATATCGTGCAGGGTACATAACGGGGGGATGCAATAAGCCTGGTTAGGAAATCTCCTTGAGTCAGGTTCTTTTTCTAGTGAAGGCCCCCTCCATAGGTTGTGCAGCTTTTTCTTAAAGGCCCAGTAAAACCCAAGCATACATGTGGGATTAATTACATAGCTTAGACATATAAAACTAGAGTTGACTGAATCTAGCGCCGCACTTCTACAACCCTCCGTTTAGTCCCGACATGATTGAGTTTGTATTGTCCTATGACGTAGATCCGTGCATGATCAACTCGGCGGCCCGAGCAAGGTTTAAAAACAAGCACGCGTCCAAGCAAAAACTCGCCACTATTATCGTCTCAAAACGTACTCTAATTTTGGTCCTGGATCTTTCAAACGAATGACATCGTGTTCATCTGTGAACCTAAAAGAATCAATTGCAGGTGTTAAAATACTAGGATTATTTACATGTAAGCAAATGTTTTTGCGATTGGATCTTACGGTTCACAGATGACAACGATTGTCATTCGTTTGAAAATCGGACCAAAATTAGATACGTTTTGATTGACGTTAAGTGGCGAGTCGCTTGGTACGGGGCTGTTGTTGTAAACCTTTGCTCGGGCCCCACGCAGAGTTTCGCATCATGTACGGACTATGTCATAGTGAGACAAACTCAATGGCGGGGCTAAATGGAGGGTCGTTAGAGGCGCCTGGGGGTCGGTGTAGATCAAGTCAACCTAACATTTATATGTCTCGGCTTTTGTAATTAATCCACATTTCTGTTTGAATTACTGGGCCTTTTAAGATTTTTGTTTGACTTTTAATCCATCCGCAGTCCAATTGTCGACCACACGCGCCCATGATTAAAATTGCATGTTGGTTAAAGCACTATTTAATTTTGCGTGTGTTCTATACGAATTTTCTTTAACTAGGGCGTATGAACAATTTTTTTTACAATCGAAGTGGATAGACGCGAACTAAATAAAATTTCGCAAGTATTGAAGAAAGGTAGCCTCACCCCCCGGCCCTTTATTTTGCAAGCACAGAAGTCCTTGAGGGTTTTCAATACATTAAGTACAACTTAGGAGCAATGATCGACCACTTAACCCCGGGAGAAGACCCTCGTGAGTTTGTTCTCATGGACTCATCCAGGCACTGCCCCTGCCCCTGCTAGTGTGGTCGTTGGCTATTTCACTCTTTGGATGCTCTTGCTACACTTGACAAGAGTGTGCAATGTAGGTAACGACAGGGCGATATGCGAACTTCACGAAAATTGCCATTTTTTCTTTGATATCCAAGTTGTGCCAGTGTTGAACCCCTTTTTTGTCACGTTCAATCACATTAAATGTTGGGAAAGTGGACCTTTTCGATGTTTTCATAATCAGTCCTGTCTCGGCATTGGGGAGAACACTCTTGTTTAATGTGAAAATTTCAGAAGTGCGGGGGGCGTGGTAGCTTTGTGAATGCAAAAAAAAGAACTTAGGAAGTATAAAAGCGCTTTCGTTGGCGACATTTTTTGTGCTTTTTATTCCAAATTTGATTCGTTTTTCATGAAAATTTGCATTATTATTGTAAATTATTTTATTTCATATAAAATTGTTAATTTTTAAAGCATATTTTTTCCAATGCAATTGTTAATTTTTATTATTATTATGCATGATTATTATTATTAATTATTATACAATAAGATATTATAGCATTGAAAAAAAAACTGGCTAAGTTCCATAATTAGGTAACTGCCTTAGCAGGGACCTAGTTGCCAAGGATGGCCTTGAAAAATAATGCTAAGTCCATAAACTATGTAAATACTAAACCATGCAAGGTTGCAGTCAACTAGAGTCCATGTATTTAGCCTTTGAAACAAATAGAATATCTCCATAATTAGGTCAAGCCGAAATGGCCCAAAAGAGAATAGATGGATATAGTAAGGTGCGTGTATTGAGCAGATGCTGTACAAGGTCTACAAGCCAACAGTAAGTCATTTTCATGAGAGATGCCTTCTGGTTGGTCCATATGACTTATACAGCAGCCAGCTCTCAATCCCATGCACCCGACTAATCCATCCAGACCGTCCCCAATGGCATCTTTGGAAGAGAGACGCAGTTCATGGAGACGGGTTTCAGCCGACTTGTACAAGTATGATGGGACCAACAGAAACGAAGTCATCTCCATCCATTGGAGGGAGATGACTTTTCAGTTGGTCCATTACGACTGGCCAACAGGAAGTTGGCTGTAAATGTAACATCACATTGCTCAGAAAGTTTATGCGGAATTAGGTAAGGTGCAAAAGTACAAAAAGCAGTAAAAAAGACAACGCATGAGTTTTAAACAGTACATATATATATTGAAAAGACGTACAGTGAATTGTGATTCAAAAAATATAGACTATGTTCCAATGGCCTGAAGAAGGACAAAGTGATGGGAATAATTAGGACCCTGTAGAGCATCTCACGTTATTTTTAGGGCACAGTGGACACGAGGCCAGAAGTGAAGAGTGGAAGTCAGTGGACTGTCAATGCAGAGGTTGTAACATTCCTAAACAAACCTGAAAGAAAAGTACAAATACAAATACACAATTAATATGTATTTTTATAATGCTAGGTTGTATATGCTTACCATTCCCAAACAAACATGGAGGGGGGAACACAAGTACAAACCAAGATGAGGGACAGTTTTTTCAAACTCATTCTTGATGTAGTTACCAGAGAGGCAGCCCGTACAGAGATAAAATGGCCGCCCATTGTTTTTGCAAACCACTCATTTAGTGCATCCCTAGAATAAATTAAACAAAATGTGGCTTACAACTTTTACTTAACAGCAGTTGACCCCAAACAACAACTCATGGTTTTGGGCAAACAAATGGCTCCGCCGGAAAACCCCTGTATGGCCCACTCCCCGGGTGGCGTCTTTTGATCCCAGGCTCTGTGAGATGTTCATCATAGATATTAAACAACCTATAGTAGACTGGCATCCGCAATAGTCATTAATCCACTTACGTGACAATTTGAAGCATTAGGAATATGGCAGTTTGCGCATGATATGCGTAACGGCATTGTCCCACCTCTGGCCATAATTTGAAAGTTGAAGAAAACATGTCTGAAAGTTTGCTGAATGAAAGAATGCGTTTTAAAATACACCAGGAGAAAAAAAAAAAAAAATGTTGAATTTTTTTGGGCGGGAAATAACCGCATCTTTTGGAAATTATATTTAGATTTTTGGACAAAAGTGATAATTATTCAAATCTAAGTTCAAAAATGAAATTTTGAGAATCTCCCGGTGTTCACTGGACATAGTTCTAAACACCTTTAGCTATAAACTGTGACTATAGCTAAAATAGTTTTCTCAAATCAACAGTTGGTGTACGATTTTTTTTGTAAAACTTTGTACCGTTTGACAAAAAAAAAATTCGTTACACCAACTGTTATTTTCAGAAAATATTTGTTAGCTATCGTCAAGTATAGCTCAAAGGGGGGGTTGGTGTTTGTTAGAAAACGTCCAGAATAACCGATTCTGCAAAATTTCAATTTTGAACTAGATTTGTATATTACACTTTTGTCCAAAACAAAATCTAAATCTAATTTCCAAAAGTGAGGTTATGTACCGCCTCTAATAAAAATTCACAATTGTTTTCGTTTATTTTTGAAGGCCTTTCTTCATTCAGCAAAAACTTTTCTAGACATGTTTTCTTCGACCTTTCAAATTATCAGGCCACCCAGAGGGGTTACAAATGCCTTAAAGTAAATTGGGACCGAGTTGTAGCCACAAATATTTTTCAAGTGATGGTTCCGTTAAGGTTGACAGGTGCGAGCGAGACCATACTAGCCAGATTAACACACAAATGATTACGTACTAAATTCCCAAAGCAATAACTTTATTGTTTCTGTTTTGTTGGATGAGCCGAAAGCGAGGACTTCAATTTCACCGACCCCCCAAAAAAAATTTAGCTCGGGTTTATTTTAAACGGCATTATCCGATATTGACTAAAAATTTGACAGGACCTTCGAAATCTCTGAAATTAGACTTGCGACGTTTCTTGGGTACAATTCAAGAAATATGTCTCATGAATACCTACCACTTTACGATTTTCTTTTCGATTTTCTAGTGCGATGATTTTTTGTGACGTTTGGGACGGATGCTTGACCAAACGGGTGGCGGCTACAACGTTATATTTCACTATGGACATTTAAGGTAATG
Source organism: Sweltsa coloradensis (assembly GCA_024449915.1). Lineage (NCBI taxonomy): Eukaryota > Metazoa > Arthropoda > Insecta > Plecoptera > Chloroperlidae > Sweltsa > Sweltsa coloradensis. Next base: position 26,845 of record JAMZAV010018878.1, read on the forward strand.
GTTGATGTATTGCTTTTCTAGAAAGGAAAAAGTGAAAAAGTTAGCCAGAATCTATAGAAATAGAGCTGTTTAGTATAAGTTTTTGATTTTTGTACTGATTATTTTGTGCCATTTGGGACAATTCTGGACTTAAACGAGTGGGGGCTTACAACGTTTCAAACTTAACATGCGACATTAAGGTTATGGTTGATGTAGTACCTTCTTCAAAGAACAAAAAAAGTTGGAAAAAAAGTAAGCAGAATCATAGAAAAGAAAATTAAGCTTTAATATATAGTTTTTTACGGTTAAATAATACCAAATGACAAGAAAAACAAGAGACAACTTGACAACAATCACCTACATGCGTAGGGCAAGCAAAACAACGCACTTGCAAAAGTAAAGATATCCCCGTCAAATAAAAACTTTTAAAAAGCTCACCACTCACCGCGTGGCGGAAAAAACAAACAATCCAGTAAAATACTTTATTGCATTAAAAAAGCATAAAATAAAACGCCAAATTGCGTTCTTGAATATGGCAGATTGACTCTTTATTTTGCTATGCTCACGTCTGTGTGGACGTATTGGAGACTGCGGATCTAGCCTACTATAGGTGTTTAATATCTATGGATTTCATGAATCACCAGCACCCTCTATATCGTGCGCAAACCATAGATTATTACCTATTAGAGGCTAGATCCGCACTCCTCCAATACGTTCCACACAGGCTGGAGCGTTACCAAATTGAAGCGTCAATCGAACCATGGTCACAGATTGGCGATTTGGCGTTTTCAAATTTATGCTTTTTTAATGCAAATAAAGTATTTTTCTGGATTGTTGACATGGTTTAGCATGTAATGCATGGGATGAGTGTACAAACAGAAGAAACAATAAGAAGTTATGCATAAGGGTAATTTCGTAATCATTTGGTGTTTAAGGCTAATATGCTCACCTGCCAAACCTGACGGCCAATCTTCAAAAAATACTTGGGCTACTAAATCACTCCCATATACTTAATTAACATGCAAAACTGTTAATTTCAAGCTGGCTTCTAAATTGAATGCCAGTGGGCCAATATGAATGCGGATCTAGCCTACTATAGATCTATGGCGCAAACCCATTGCCATTGCCTTCCTGCTCAGGTTATGTGAGAGGAAACAGTTACGCCACACGCCCTAGCTATAATGAATGAAATACCCATTCCAGATGGCTTGTGATACAATAAGGGGCGGGTGCTGGGCAATTCTTGAAATGTACATACCGCAGCTGTCAACTACGTTTGCACTCTCAAGGCTCGGCAACATTACGACGTGCCCCCCTGCGCAAAGGAAGACGTGGGGCAATGTTTATTGCCCTTTCTAGGGAAGAGGTAAACCAAGACCAACCTATGAGTATGGCGGTTATAATTATAAAAAGAGCTGTACCGATTAAGATTTTTGCGTGGGCAGATCCTTTTAAACTTGTTTCAAACGCACATTAAATTCTCCAATAGTGAGGCTCGATAATATTACAATTTACCCATTCCGCAATAAAGAACGATCAATCTCGATACAATCAGAAACCATATTGTACCTGTGAGAATAGCTGTAATTTATTTAAACTCATCTCTGATGCCCTGTATGTTTTGTCTACGTGATACTAAAGAGCAACAAAACTATTTAGAAAACCCCAAAATTAAATCCAACATTTACAAAACGTTGTTTTTGTTTCTTTTTTTCTCAATTTTCTCTTTTTTTTTTTTTTGTTTTATTTTTTTTCTTTTTCCTCTTTTTTTTCTCTTTTTTTTTTTTTTTTTTTTTTCTTTCTTACTTTTTCCGTTTCTTTTTTTTTTTTTTTCTTTTTCTTTTTCTTTCGTCAATCTTCTTTTCTTTTTTCCTCCTCTTTTTTTTTTTTTCTAAAATGAAGTTATTTTAACAAATAAACTTTCTCCACTAGCTGTGTTTGGCTAGCCCGTTCGCTTTAAAAAGAAACGACACGCACCAAGCGGAGGAATAGAAAAACGAGAGAAACGGCGAAACGCTCTAAGACTTGACGGGTAGCTCCGGAGGTGTGTGTGGCGCTTGCGTTTAAAAACTACACTGGCGCCGGGTCGAAGTTTTTAGTCCTAAGATAATTCGAATAGGACAATATGGTTGTGTTGCTGGAGTTGCAATATAAGGTAAAGCCACTAAGCCCAACTATTATAGAACGGCACAAATTATACCATGAAGATGCCATAGCAATAATAAAGTAAATCTAGTTCTCAAAGTTTCTGTGGGAGGAATACAGGCCTGTATTCTAAGTAAATTCCGGAAGATGTGGCATTTACATTTATATATTTCCTAGCTGACGGCTGATACATAACAGTGTTTAGGCCTGAAGGTTTATAAACAACGGTATAGTATTTCCGATTTTTAGAAACGAAACAATAATATGGTAGGTATGGGATTGTAATCAGGAATAACAATAATAATCTTACTTTTCAGTATGTGAAGATACACTGTGATAACTTGTAAAGACACTAACCTTTCCCGCTTTTCTACCGCCCATCTTCTTGTTCAAAATATATATTTCATACAATGCACCGCACTCACTTAGAGCGTGTTGGGCCCCGCTCTTCGCAGCCATATTTGTTTAGAATATAAAACTAATAATAATAAACCTAATAGGTCTAAAACGGGGGCGGTACTTGATCACAATGTGTTAATAAATGTTTTTTCAGACCAGAAAAAACATTCTATTAACGCTACTTAATGTGTAATTGCATTCAATGCATTTTCGAATTTTAGAGACGGGTAGTTTGTTCACAAATAGATACAGTAGTAGTCGTAAAACGCGGGGTGAAACCCCATCACAAAAAGTGTATAAATCTCTGTTCACAGCTATTTAACAAAATGTGTCATTACCAGTAATTTTATAATAATTTAGTTAGTATGTAAGTTGGTTAATTGTTAATTGCTAGAGTCAGCCCGGAAACCAGGCTGTATCTTGAGAATTCTGGTGTATTTAAACAAAAAGGAACAGCAACCCCATTAGTTTAGCATTGCAATAAGGGTCATTTTAATTGAGCGGAAGCAGTTGAGTTGCCGCACTCGCGTCTTTTCGGGGCCGACAATCGACAGTGAGTTGAGATTTTTAGTTAGCCTGCTGGCTGACGGAGTTGGAGAGTCGGGGAGATGGAGTTGGAAGGGAGAGTCGGGGAGATTTTCTTCCGGACGGGCGACTTAACGTAAGTGGGGCCAAGGTGGTCTCCCACGTTTTGCGGGATAAAGTGAGTTTTATCATAGTTGTCGAGGCAGGAGTTCTGCCATTGCGTGAAGTAAAGTGTTGTGTGTGTTTTGAGACAATTTTCTTCGAAATCCGAGATAGGGTTTTGCTGAAAGCAGTCGAGCTAAGTTTGAGTCTGAACGTACGTTTTGCGAAGCCGGGTAGCCAGGCTTTTGGAGTGTCCAGGGGACTGACGCCGTTCGAATAACGCAGTTTTTCTTGAGTATTACGAGTGCAGAGTGCACACAGAGGGAGTGCGAAGATATCGCGAGTACACTGAGCTACGTATTATTTCGATACACGAATTTTTGTGGATTTTAGAGAACTTATAGCTTTTGGCGCAAAGTTAGCCGTGGTTTGCTGGGAGAACAATTGACTAAGGGCAGCACAAAACAAGCGTGGTTGCGATTGAGCTGGGAGAACAATTGACTAAGGGCAGTACTTGACACGTGGAGTGTGAAGACACTTGAGTTAATAGAGTTAGTGGCGAGAACATTACGAGTGTAGGCACAGAGGTTGCTGGAACTTGGGAGTGGTACATGAGGTACGCGCCATTGTTAATAAGGGTGAACCGCACGACGGCCCAGAGCGACCGCGGACTCGATCTCAGCATCCAGTAACGCGCTTGGTGACGTTAGTGATCGCTTCAGTCGAAACCATTGAACGGCGAGTTGTATTGAGACGAGAGGACAGAGACAGCATACTTACTGAGTGAAACAATAAATGTTTGCGACGCATATGGGCCCGGTTACGTCATATCGAGGCTGATAAAATACACGCGTCGTTTTCCGAGCATGCGAATAGACACCATCGTATTGCAACACGGTAAATGGACATTCCGAATAAAGTGGAAACCGTTACGCCAGTGGAACGTTTGCAGTACCGAGAGCAGGACAGTTAGTGTATTTTCTTATTTTCGTGTTTTTTTTGTTGGTAATCTCGTTAGATTAGAGGGCTTCACATCGTGGGGGAGGTGGGATGGGACCAGAAGCATACTCTCCAGTGTTGAAAGCTTATGGAGCATCTGAGATTCTGCCCTATACCAAATACTCCATTAGTCGGCAGCTGGAGGTTCTACCTCATTCCTGGACACTTAAAGGGGCCAATGCTATTTCTTCATCTACGATGAGTATCCTTATACTGATCCATGATCAAACTTCTACTATTCTAATAATTGTCATTCATATATAATCTTGGTTCAAAAACAAACATTCACTTTAGAATTATTTAGATCTGATCAGAATAGGTAGGTGTGTACTGTTGTTCAAATATTACGGTTCATTTTATAAATAAACCAAATAATGAAGCTTTATAAGCATCTTTTTTTACCGTAGTTACAAACACTTGCACATCCTTTCACTTATCATACAAGTGTTATAAAATCATCTATTTACTGTGACCTTCCTTTATCACTTATAAATAACATTATTCAAAGAGTTTCAAGAACTATCATTACAGTAACAGAATCAATGAAAGTTACCCTAAGTAACGTCAATATTTCTAAATAAGTATCTGTTTTCTACTTTTCGGTATTTCTGAACACATTCAAAATTAATTATAAAGTTAATTTAGATAATAGCATATTTGGTATTTAATTTAATAAGTTTTCCAGGATAAATCTTTTCAGCGTGCTCGACTGTAAGCTAGACCGAGGCAATTTTATTCAATCAGTCATCCTAGACTTTTGACATATCTATTCTTTCAAGCCAAATTCTTGGCGCGAGAATTTGAATTATATTACAAATAATTCTACTTTTAATTACTGCAACCCCCGTTATCCGACAAGCTAGTCTGCTTTATTCCACGGATGATAAAACCTATTAAAAACTCTCAGTAACTCGCATGGAACAGATGTAATTCAATATGTTTATTAAAGGGGTTCAGCTGAATTTGCAATATCGATAGTGCGTAGTTAAAACATCCCAGTGCCGGTCACTGAGCACATATTTGAAGGTCGACGAGTTGATGCCCACCATCAGAAATTTCACGTAACGTTTTACCCAAGGTTCTATCAGAAAAAGGGAAATGCTGGATCAGTCACATTTGAATATCCTTTGTATACATTTCCTCCCAAATATACTCACACGACCATGTATAGGGCCTACGTGGTCAGACAACAGAAGACAGAAGTTTGTCCTTGGCAGTTGGGACATTTTAATTCCTACGAAACAAAATTTATTTTCCATCCATTCGAGTTCTATAATGTAACGACAATACAGAAGTTAAATAGTTACCGTCTCGGTGGTCTAGTTGGCTAAGGCGTCCACCCGGGGAGGGCCGAAAGTGGAGAACTCGGTCTCGAACCCCGATCGGGAGGATTCTTTAATTTCTGGATTGTATTAAAATATTAAACAATTCCCACATACGGGAGGTGTTTTCCGGAATATCCAAAAAAAAAAAAATATATATATTATATATATAAGATGTTTTACAATTGACGTTTGTAGCGCAACCTGCTTATTTAGTAAACAATACAAATAGAAAATTGACCCGAGAAAAATACTTATTCAAAAATTGCTTACGATTAGGCCCAAGTGTAGTAGACAAAACAATTTTACGATCCACTTCGAATTGCTTTTTTCATTTGTTTCCTAAACAACTATAAACTTGGCAAGGTAGTATGAAGTTCTTAGTACTCCCAATGAATGAATCACAAATAGGCTCAATGGTGTTTAATTAATGGTTAATTACCATTATTTTGGAGCAATGTCTGGCATAATAATAATTATTGCAAAATAATTAGAAAAGTGCCAAGAATTCCTATTACGGCCTACTGTCGTGAGTTTTGCATGCAAACTGGACTATTTCGATCCCATTGATTTTTCTACAATGTAAGTAGAATACTTGGTTGGAATCGAATGTAAAAGTAACCAGTTGTTTTGCGATTTGGTTCACGATAAAAGGTGCTTTGTATGACATGGTCATGGCATACGCATTTCACCACCGAATTAGAGTATTAACTATGGCACCAATTAGTACAACACATTAATTTTATTTCAGTGTGAGAGCCATGTAATGGGCATTCCAAAATGTCAATAGATCAAAAGAATGTAAATAGCCCGTTTTGACGGGGAGCCCTCACATACGGAGGCATCACGGTCGCCTCAAGCGTGAGCGACCTCATCGTAGCCGACTATCTTGGTATTGCGCGGTGGTAACCAACTAGAGCCACTCTCTTGAAATTTAAAGGCGTTATGTTTCTAAAATAAAAAAAAGAAGACTGTCAAATCTTAGCTATAATGAGTGAGGGTCTTCAATATAACACTTTTTATTTCTTGTATTTGGTGGGTCATAAACCATCTTGTTTAAGCAGATTAGATTAGTAAGTTTTAGCGGCGCTTTTAACACGCAAGAATTATTCGCGGCCATCTAAGATAAACAATTTTCTACAAAGTGTGAGTTACCACCATGTATACTTCTTGCCAGCGGAGAGGAAATTTGGTCAAGGGCGAGACATTGGGGGACAAGGGGTGGACAGGCCTGTGCTGGTAAGAACCAAGCCCCCAAGCGTAATGGGGGAGGCGAGGGGTTCCCCACGTCGTGGTCGTCTCCATCTGTGTCCATCACATCCTCCGTGGTTGTCATTGTCCATCGCCGTCGGGAGGTAGTCAAAGGCTGAAGCAGAAGTCGGCGTGCGGGCACTACTGGGGGGCAATTGCCCCCCCCAAAAATGATATGCTGCATGCCCGTGGCCCCCCCCCCGACGTCAAGATTTTACTCAAAATCGCCATTTTCCAGGATTTTATGAAAATAAGCGAAACTTACTACCCCACTTCCGCTGTTCCGTGGGATCCCCCCCCCCTCTTTCCTTATCGCCCTCCCCATTGTGAAGGACTGTGCCCTTGCGTACATCGAATCAAGCAATATTTAGTGAGAATAGTGCATTTATTTAAATTAGTTTTCCGCGTGGTAAAAGCCCTTGACAGGGCTGGCTCGGGAACGTCATATGCAAACGGTCCAATTCCACGATGATGATTGCATTGATTGGATATGCACTTAACGTTCTCCATCATTATGACTTGAGCTATTCGAGACGTCGACGTGGTGATGGAAGAGAGAAGTATGAAACTAATGGGGGATAGGGAGGAGGGGAAACCCGGCTACGGCATCGTAGCCTACATCCTTTCGCCAAGTACCAAGGGTACCAACCCCCTTTACGTCCCATCGACAGGACAGTGTAACTTGGGACAGTTTCATATAGGTTTATCATTTGCCCGGAATGCCGAGCAGAAGTCCGAGAGAACGAAGACGTTACACTAGCTTCGAACCCTCCATCTGCTTTCCAAACAGCGGTAACCGTGAGTTCAGGGTAGAGCGGTCACCCACTCTACCCAAGACCACCCGCTCGATATTGCTCAACTTAGGTGTTCGATGTGTGGGAACCGGTTAACCGAGCTGGCTAACCGCTGGCTGTCAATCCACGAAAACCAGACAAAGTGGGGCGCTATTACTTTTCTATTTTAGACCTATTATTGTATGCTCACAGACAGGTTAGGTGTCAAGGATGAAGATGTTTCACTTGAGAAATGTTGGTGGCATATTTCAGTTCAGTCCCGTTGTACCGTGTTTGGGGAAGGAAGCTTCTGTAGCGGAACGTTTGTAACCGCTGATGGGTTTTCAGTGTTAATTCTGCAAGTTTGCTGGACTTTCTATGAACTGCATAACTGCGCTGATGCGGAACCATACTCCATGAGCGCAGTCTGAGAATGGTCATTACTAGTTTAAGGCAAATCAAAACATATTTGAGAAATAGTATGGAAAACACCAACTCTCGAACTTTGCTGAGCTAGAAATAGAAAAAAAAAAAACTTGCAAAATCTCTAGATTTGAATGTTGTGGTGGACAAGTTTTCATCAGTTTACCGGCGGATTGAGCTCGACTAACATCATAAAAAATGTAACTAGCCAAAAGTCAACTCCATCGTTCATGCTGTTACATGTGGCATCTGTTACCAACAATGGGGTAAGTCAACCTAAAAAAATTAAAGCTGGTATAGTACTTTGTCGGTGGAGGCGAGTATCAGTACGAAAGTAGTAGGCTAAATATCTTGACCCATTATTTTTGTCTTGCCCCCTCTCAAATTTGTCTTGCCCTTGTGCTGCCCCCCCCCCCCCCCCCCCCAATAAAATATTGCTGGTGATGCCACTGAAGGGAAGGGGAAAGTTCCCCGACGACAACCCAGAGCTCGCTGTTAGTTTCAGGGAGTGAAACTCCTCTACTCACGGGCCAAACCAATAGATGGTTGTGAGTTGGACTTGCATTATAGGCACCGTGCGTTGATACTACTAGCGCTCGTAGCGGCGGATTCTAACATAAAATTGGTGAAGCTGCCCACAGCTGGCGTAAAAGCTTGTATTTTGCTCATGTTAATGTCAGACAAGAGTGTTATTATTAGCCACCATATGTCGTGAAAGTCGATGTCAGTACATTAAATTGTTTTCACTATAAAATATGCTGTGATAAAATTGCCGCAATCGCAGTCTGAAAGGCCGACTATAAAATTAATGTAAGCCTCGCCGTCCTAGCCCAGGCTAGGCCTACCTAGACTGGGGCCTACAGTTCAAGGGGAACTGTCATACTCATGCCATGTCCTACGATTGTGATACCGAGTGTTGTGTTAGCATGTAGAATAATTTTGAAATGATGTGATAAGCCTAGAGTAGGTTCAAATTTTGATTGTGTTTTTCATGGGCTAGGACAAGGCTTTGGCTCATCAGACTAAAGCAAACAAAGCCTAGGGCTAGGCTTAGCCCTTGGGGGTAGCTGGGCTTGGCCCTAGGCCTACTTCAGGGTTTTTATTGTGAATGAATTGTGTAGGATTATTGTTTCAACATTTTGCACAAGGTGCCCAGCATCTAAGGTAGCGAATAAAGTTGTAGGCCCCTAGCATGATGTAGGCCTAGCCCCTAGTATTGACAAAAACTCTAGGCCAAGGGAAGACCTAGATCAACCAAATAGGTGGTAAAAACCTATGGCTTAGGCCCTAGGGCTGCATGAGGGACTTAATTTCGAGCAGAAAGTCAAAATTACTTCTACAGGCTAACAGTACAACTCGATAGGACTATCACAATCGCAGAGCATGACATGACATGACAGTTCTCCTTGAACTGTAGGCCCCAGTATGCCCCAGTCTAGCTAGGCGTAGGCCGCGGCCAGGCTTACATTTTATTGAACGATTAGTCAGTCTTTCAAACTGTGATTGCATCAATTTTATAGTGACACTGACATAGATAAAACAATTTAATATACTTCCATCGACTTTCACGTCATATGGAGGCAAGTTGACAGATGTCTGCCTCACAACTTTGGCAGTTCGTATGCTGTTTATTTTGCCCGACTTAATTTCCGTCACGTCACATGACCTGCTTTGGCCAGTTCCAATCCTTTTTTAAACATCTAGGTGCATTGTAGAACGCACGCATACTTTTAAATACGTATTTTTATGATTATATCTGAGACGCTATCGGACATACTGCATAATGGTAAAGGCCTAGTGAGAAGTTGTTCACCAATATGGTTCGGGCAGCTGCCGCTTGTGCGCGCTGACTGTAAATTCACTAGCGCCATCAGTGGCTATTCACCCTGCCAATATGCAAATTTTTGGGCAAAAAAGTGTAAATGACACTCTTTTAATTAAAAAAGGTGTGAAACGGGTCATTTCGCCGCGTCGCGTGTTTACACTTGCTAGTGTGTTTGTTTGACAACTCTTTTAAAAATTAAAGTGTCAAGTCTGATGAGGGTAACGCGTCCGTGGTAATGAACAAGCAAGATTACAAGGAGTTGTTTAAGAAGGACCCGGCATATTGGAAACAAGACAAGGACCCTATGTCACGCATTTCTAGCCAAACCATTAATCTAATAAAAAATTTAACTTTCGATCAAGAAACCAAAAAATCTCTTTTAAAAAAAGTGGTCCAAAAGTACCCCGAATATACGGCCTACCAAAGATCCACAAACCCAACACCTCTTTGCGACCTATAGTGAGTACAATAGACTCGGCCACCCGGCCTCTAGCCAAGCACGAGTCTACATTCCCAAAGATTCTTTGTCCCCAAAGATTCAAAGAAATTCGTGCAAGTCACAAAAACGTTACAACTTGATGATACGGACTTGTTAGTCAGCTTCGACGTGGTGTCACTGTTCACAAAAATACCCATCCCAGAGGCTATGGAAGTGGTTAGGCACCTGGCTCCAAAACAAGTGGCTGATTTAACGCATCATTGCCTCAAGTCTACATATTTTGTCTGGAATGAAGAGCTTTATGAACAAACCAATGGCGCTGCTATGGGAAGCCCGGTCTCACCTGTAGTAGCAAACCTGTTCATGGAAGGCTTTGAAACCTGCGCCATTAACACCGCCCCCCTCAAGCCAAAACTATGGAAACGTCATGTTGACAATGTCTTTGCGATATGGACACATGGTTTGACAGCCCTCGGCGAGTTTTTAATACACCTAAATAGTCACCACACAGACATACAGTTCACTATGGGACGGGAAATTTCCTTTCCTTGATTTTCTTTTGACCCGTAAGGAAGATGGCAGCATAGGACATGTGGTATATAGGAAAGAGACACACACTGACCGCTACCTCCACGCAACATCTCACCACCATCCATCTAAAAAACATGCCGTCATCAACACGTTAGTAACCAGAGCCTGACGACGCAAGCTATGAAAATGAAAAACAACATCTCACGGAACTTTTGCAGGACAATGGGTATGAACGATACAACATAAAAGAAAGCTTTTAATCGTAAACGAAAGGAAAATCGGGTAATTATTGAAGTTGATCAAAGCCAGGCTAAATCTCTACCTTGCGTTCACCGTACGACAAGACAGGATTGGCAGACTTCTTGCCAAGCACAACATACGCCCAGTTCACAAACCCTGTGGACAAACTAAAACCAATAAAAGACCAGTTCCCCCTAGTGACCTCAGGGCCCCGATTCATGTACATTTTTATCCCGGTATAAGCCGAGTTAGGTGGTATAAGTGCGGTATAACTCCGAATCCAATTCATGAAGACTTATCTCGCCTCGACCGGGGATAAGAAAATACGTAAACAGATGGTGGACATTTTAAATTTTGCATCCATGTGTAAAACGAGAAAAGTTGTCATAACTCTCATAAAACAAATCAGAAACCGTCCCGGGCCTAGGCCCAGATGTAGAAAATTATTCATAATACAACAGTGTAGGCCTAAAGTTCCATTAGGCTATAGGACTAGATAAAATTAATACTAACATTACACGTTTGACAAGCCCTAGGCCTCTTCTAGCCAATTCTAGGCCTGCACGACCTTGTTCTGACACACATCCCGCACAAATGACTAGTCTCGATTACTAAAAGCCTAATGCAGATAAACAATGGTATGATAGTCTATGGTTGCGTTCCGTTAACTGCTGGACGTACTGAACCAGCAGCCAGTTTTACTGACGAATACTGGGCGAAAAACCTCCAGCACTTCCAGTAAACTGAAGGCGCTGGGCCAGCAATTTACGGGACGCTCAGCACACTGCTGACAGCAGTTAACGGAACGGGTCATGTAAAGCTGGCAGTACTTCCAGCAGTTAACGGAATGCAACCCTAGGCTATTCCAAATTTTACGGCAATAATAAGCCTTTTCTTATCTTTTAATGAACTCACGCAATCTCCTGTCACTAAATGAAAATGTAAAACAAAAGATGGTGCAAATTTTCAGTGTTCTTTTGCTAATCTGCTGATTTACATGGCTGTGGAAGCAGTGGAAATAACATTTGTTGTGTTTGTTGGTGCATTGGAAATTTTTGATTGGATGAGAGTTGCCCAGACTTAACCAGGCCTTATCCTGCCATGTCCTGCATTATACCGTCCTTATACCACCTATACCCGGGATAAATGTACATGAATCGGGGCCCAGGTGTGTACGAAATCCCGTGCAAATGTGGAAAAGTGTATATCGGTCAAACAGCGCGAAACATCACCACGAGAATAAAAGAACACAAAGCTCACTGTGCTACAGGTTACGACACAAAGTCGGCGGTAGCCAAACACGAGTTAGAACACATAGGTGATGACAACCACCAGATCATGTTTGGAGACACCTGGGTACTTGGTTCGACCCCACGTTTCTGGCCAAGACTAATTCGCGAGGCAGTAGAAAAGTCCAACAACTTTAATAGAGACGATGGCTATAAACCAAGTGCAACGTTGACTCCTGTCATCAACACAACCACTCACAATCACACCCCACCCGCAGACGTCACAACAAGGGGGTGTAACAACTACCAGCGAGGATGCAGCCGACGCACACAAGACCAGCTCCATTGCCATTGGTCAAGGCATTCAAACACGATCCCGAACGAGAGAGGCAACGAGTAAACGCACTTTCAACAAGCAGTTGTCCTGAAGATGGAACCCACAGTGGTTCCAAAACATAAAACTCACACACTACACTAGTAAGTGTAAACACGCGACGCGGCGAAATGCAGCCCCATTTCACACCTTTTTTAAAATATACAGTCCGCGAAAGTCTTAAATTTTTTTAATCTTGTTTCTACACATCATTGCAGCATCCACCTCCTTATAAGGATTATTTCCCCGTTCGATATATAATTTTTTGTCAGACAGAGAGTTTTGTAGGCCTACCTGCGGCCAAAAAAATCCAACATCGAACAATCTCAGAAATCGGTTTTCCTTCTAAGGAGGTGGAAGGCAACAATGTGTAGAAACTATATTAAACAAGCACCGCTTAGCAAGTTTAGTACATGGCTCAGTGTTTACTACACTTTTGTCCCAAAGTTTACATACAACATTATGACCCACCCCAAAAATTACAAAATATGTGATATTCAAGACTTTCATGAAACTAAGGTTTATGTCATTTTCCTTGACTTTTAAAACATCAGTTATTTGGCAATGCAATAGCCACCGCCGTCTGATGTATGTAAGATACAAATGAGCTGCTTGTCATGGCTCAACAAAATTTGGTCATGACTTTCAGTGAACTTTCAGTCGGTAAAGAAGTTCATGCCCCCCTTAACTAACACCATCTATGGTTCAAAGCTGGAACTAGATCTGTGAAACTTCCTTTCCCTACCTGAGTTTGTTGTCATAATTCATGGAAAATAAACAATTCCTTGATATAAAACGTTCCAACTAAATAAAAATATAATTAACACCTTTATTATTCATTAATTAAAAGCCCGTCCAAAAGTCCCAATCCTAAACCTGAAATAAATCTACTTCCGCCCCCCCTTAACTAGCCTATCTAGCGGACAGACCGACAAAGCTCTATGCCTTTTGCATGTCAATCATTTAACATGGGAAATCCGAGCCACGACAAGCAGCTTAATTTGTATCTTACATACATCCAGACGGCGGGTGGCAATACCCTTAGTAACCACGTACATGCGCCAAAACACTTTTAATTAGTTGTCAACAAGCTACATAACCTCAAAATTGTTCGCAGTTTAACGTTTGCTGTTCCAAATTTGATAACATGACTAGGACAGTTTGTTAACCATTTTAAACATATTATTTAGACCGGAACAAGTCGCGAGTTCACAACAACGTCTTCGTGACTTCGTGGGTGTGCTTTGGATAGACTTTCTCACAATGATAATAATAAGGCTGATCCAACAATAAACAACGTCTAGGCCCTATTCGGCAAGCTAGTAGGCCTACACAGTTGGATCCTGGGCCATTAT